>LYUA01001100.1:83099-96675 GCA_002093875.1 Calopteryx splendens | reverse complement strand
ATTAATATAGCTCGCAGATTCTGAAATTGCATTTCATCTGCCTGCTTACCGCTTGCAGGTAGGTGTCCAATCCGGATCCGGCTGATTTCACCACGTTCTCCAGAGCAGGACTGATGTCTTCAGAATAAATATTGACGTTAGTGGATGATGAAACTTTAGAAAACCTTAATTAAATAAACTTTCAAATGAAAATGATCGAATCAAAGCTACCTACTTCACCGTCATCATATGCATGTGACTAATTTTAGTGCTCAGTGACAAAATGATGTCCTCTTTATTCATTGAATCTTCCGCGGTTACAGTTTATTACGGCGTATCTTAAAAAGGTGGAAAATTTGACTGTCTGATAATATACAATTGATTTTTCTGCTAAAATACCAACTTTAGTGGTCCTTGTCTGAATACTAATTCGTGTCGTGGTCAGCTACTATCTGCTATTACTATCTATCCTACTATGTGCATAAGATCTGCCTTCTCTCGGGTCTCCCGAGCAAGGAGGAAGTAAAACTTACCCCGAGTGGCTGGCAGGGCATTGCATGCCACCAGGAAAATCCCGGCTAGGGCCAAAAGGATCGTCGAGGTCTGCATGGTTATATTTATGGAGCTCTGAAAAGGAGAATAGAAATAACTGAACGAATTGTTGCTTCTCAAACGTGCGGGAATGCATACTTAAACGTATTGTAAACACATCGTATATTATATCACATGTTTAAAATTAAGAAAAACGAACTTAAAGTCTGCTTTTTTAAATAATCGAAGCCGTGGTTGAAAATTTTAGGCCATATGGTGGCCATGGCATTATGGCCAAATGGTATGACTAACTAATGGAAACTTTTGTGCAAGAGAGAAGAGGAGGCTCGTAGAATCAGAGTTAAATAAGTGTACAGAAAATTTAAAACGTACTCAATTAATGGCTACCGACAAAGGAATTAAATCAGGTGTCATTAAAAAATAAGAGTGAATGGAGGTAAAAGCAGGCCGGGCAAAATATTTAGCGCAGGTTTTTTTATGTTAAATTCACAAGTTTACCTGATATCTGGAATTTATCTAAGCATATGGGCTGCGTAAATTATAAATAAATTTACGCTTACATAAGAGAAAAATTCATCTTCAACTATTTTTCAGTAAATAATCTAAAAAAAAAAGTTTAATGACAACTGGGGAATATAATACGCTCAAACGGCACTCACGTCACAGACGTTTAGAAATTTAAAAATACTTAACTTGAAAGAAAATTGCGGCTTTGAGTACAACTCTGTGGAAATCAATTATGTGAATGACTTATCCATGTATTTATATAATGAATTGATCACATGACTTAATGAAATAAATTATTTAGAATTTTAAGTAACCTATTCAATACTATCCACTAAATAAAAAAATCCTGGAATCGGAAAAATATTTTCGAAATACATTTAAAGTTGACTTCATCAAATTTAATTTTATGTATTACTGATAAACAAAACTTAATAATAATCTTAAAAATAATCTCACTCAGAGTTTTGATAAAGAAGACCGATAACGTTAATTACTAGTCATCTTTAGAATATTAAATGCCTTTGCGATAGAATTGGGATATGATTCTTCGACAAAGATGACCTTAAATCACGTGATCGTGATTCTAGCAAGAGACAGATAGTATAAAAGAACGCAATAAACAAGTCAATTGTCACCGTCTGTTGATCGCCTGTTGATTGACGATTTCTCAATTAGCGGCCAGTATATGCCCCAAGCTCACCATGTCCAGCGGGTTTGCGTTACTTCAGCCATTTTCTTTTATTATTTGCTCTGAATTTTCTGCTATTCGTTGTATTTACATTTTTAGCAATTTAACAGAAATTTATTTTTGATAGTTATAGTACAGTGGGCATTTTTATGCGTTTTGCCAAAGAGATTAGGTTCGTATTTGTATATCTGCAGGAATATCTTAATAAAAGTCAGCTTTTCGCTATGGAGATTATTGAATAATGCTCAATTTTTGAGTATTTCGTTTAATTTTCTTAATATTATTAATAATTTGTTAATGTGCTACGAGTTGACTCCAAAACAAGTCGCAAATATTTTAAGTTCCAGTTTGATTTCTCGGATCATGCTAGCTTCTAACATGACAGTATAAGAACTTAGTCATTACATTAGAGCACCACGTGACGCAAGTTTGGTAAAAATATGCCTGACATATGACGGATAGAAGTCTTCGAAATATTTCACCTAAAAACTGTTTCATTCTTGCAAGCGCACTATTCAATGCCGGTAGTCAATGCATCCCATTTAATTATAACAACAGCATTGTTCGATTCCACTTATTCATCACGATTCGTTTTAACTTAACCTGAGAAATCACGCGTTTCTGAGCGAAGAAATGAATTAACCAAGAACTCCGTGATAGCATGCATCACAGATTTCCCTACCCACATGCCATTAGTTCTGTCATTCACACTCTTCGTCTCTTAAAATTATCAGAATCGATTATACATTCATAATTCATGGTAAAATATTCATCAATAACCAAGAGTTCACCCTCTCATTCTACCGGGATTCATTTTTTTTTCTCGACACCCTGCATGTGATAGCACTGTGATGGAAGTTTTAAAGCGACGTTAAGGGAGGAAGGGAACAATATGTACGTTAGACTGAATGAATACAGAGCCAGAAAGTATGCGGAATTTAAGAACGATTATTTTTTGAAGCGTTAGTTATTTTTCCTTTTAGTGGTGTGGCTGTGATTTCCATCCAAAAACCCTAAAACTCAGCCTGGCAATAGACCTTCAACAATTTTATTGGATAGAATATTTCGGTTGTTTAAGTTTCGCGGCGATCAATACTCTATAATAAATAAACATATTGGACATAAATACTACCTGCAGAATTTCCCCTTTCCTTCAAGGACACTTCCAATTCCCTCATCTGATAAAGCAGCGATTGTTATTCCGTATCCGCGAATGATTCTTAAATACCTCCAATTTGCGGAAATCAACTAAACTAGAACAGTGTGTGACACGAATATTTCCTCCCTTCTTTCAACTAATGTAGTCTACGTAATTCAAACTAATATAGTCCATTGAAAGGGGACATATCCAGAAAAATGCACATATTTATTTTTCCATTGATAACAAACTTCCGAGGCCTACAAAAAGGTAGTGACCCGGTTTCTCTTGTATTTATGTTCTGTATCAGGAAGAGTACATGCTTAAAAAATTGGACTTAATCTCGTGCGTGGTTCATAATTTTCAACTGCGTCAAAGAAAGGAAATATTACTAGGAGAAAATTGAGCCCCTCTAAGCTCCTAAGATCCACGTTGGTCATACTCAACGTCTTCGTTGTATCAGCAGAATGTATTGTCTTTCTGCTAAGAACTTCCAGCAGAAATCAGCCTCGAAAACGTGACTAGCCCCTTTAATTTTGAAGTTATCTCGCGTGCGATTTTAAATTCAAAATTTCCTTCCTTTATAATGCTTTCGTATTAGCAATACCTCCATAAAGTTTCTTGAGCATATACTTAAATAAGTTTTTCCATATTCTTCTCAATCAATAATCTCAAAAAGTTGTTCCACTAACAGATTTCTCTGGCAGCCGCTTCGTTAATGTGACTCTAATGAATGTGATTTTTTTACCTTTCAGCGAACAACAAAATTCATGAAATTCGGCTCAACTAAAGCCAAACCCATCGATTAAATTTCTCCTAATGTTTTACTTAAAAGAATGAATTTCGATCAATGATATAAAACAATTTAGTCATTGGATGTTTTTTTAAGTCAATGTATAATCGAGCTAGACAATTAATGATAACTGAATCCTGTTACAAATAAAAATGGAAATGTTTTGTTTCTAATATCAGCTTACCTTTTTAATTGGCCTTCCCAAGAAGGAGTATCCAACTGGATAGTTGTCTTCTGCTAATATATATACAGGTGATCCAATGACAACAACCGTTAAAGTATCCTCACCGTGACGATGAGAAAAAAAATTACCGACTTTATCAGCTCCATCCATGGATTACAATAAGAAGGCGCATTAGAGGAAGTTTCGCAAATAATGAAAAAAAGGGAGATAGCCATTCTGGGTATCTTCTTGGAAAGAAAATCTTGCACAATTCTTGAACGTGAGCATTTCGACCTACTGTTTTTGACTGCTTGTAATATCATCACTTCGGAGGTGCCTCCTTGCCATGACGATGAAACTTCGTACCTGATGATTCAAGAGATAAGGATTATAAATATCTTGGCATTAGGCGTCCCATTTATCAAACAAAGACCAAATCCCTTGTTTTGATTCTCTCGTCATACTTCTACGTAGATATAAGCCCAGAAAATGCTCCGTTGGAATGCTATCTTACCACTGCCGAAGGACTCATCACTGGTTTTGGACCTATTAAGACACATCTCCAAACAAACGAATTGGATTTTTAGATTTGATGTTGTGTCATTTGGCTAGATAAATAGGTACTTCATCCACCACAAATGGCCTGTTTATTTCCTAAACTGAAATTTTTGGACTCTGATCACCTTACCAGATAAAAATATTTTCAAGAAGTTTGTTGTCGATCAATACCTAACTTAGGAAATATTTATTACTGAGAGATGGGGAGCTACGAAAAAATGGATTGGCTAGCCGATCGGAGTGGAGACAGGTAGGTGACCAATCGGTGGATTGATGATGTGCCCAAGGAGTGCGCAGTACTTGCTCGTTGGACGAAAAATGCACGTACAAACTTAGAGAGTATAATTATTTCTCCTTGAGGATTTAAAAAATAATACAAGACTTATCCTTGGAAATTAAAAACTGTTTTATGCGGTTATTAAAAAATAATGCCGCTTCCTTCCAGGCTCACGATGAGCAAGCAGGATATTAACGACGATACTTTCTTCAATTGCACCATTCTGTTTTCTTCCTTCCTTCTTCAGCGCAGTCGCACTGCAACAAAAAATCGAATTTCACCTCTTTCAAATGGTTTATTCATGTTTTTGGTATTTTCAGAGCACAGAGTATTGCGGAGATGCGCAAAAAAACATTGTAATTTTTCTTTCGACGCTCTCATTGCACCGCACTCTATCAAGTATACTTAGAATGTGGGGACTAGACGCATTTCCACACCCCCTGTGCATTGTTAATGAGACGGGCGAAAAGGTAATAGAATTAATCGGCCAAGAATGCGATGAGAAATTTGTGAATCATCGGGCGAAAGCTCTGCAATTTCGGAGGACGCCTTGAGCGTTTATTTCGACATCACGTAATTGCAAGTTCATCGGTCACCAAAGATCACAGCCTTCATCGCTCGTCCATCTCTAATTATTTAAAAACAAATCTTCCTCACGCATCGTTCACTAGAAAATGTTTAGGAGCGAAGACTACTCTTTCTCCGATGAATTTCCACAAAATCTTTCCTTATCTGCGCGAAAAACACGGGTGAAAGAGCAAATTCCACAGGTGGTTGGACCATTATTTTCAGCTACAAGGCTGTCTCGTCGCTGAATAATGCAAGATGCACTATCGGAAGAAGATGAATTCACGTGGCTTGTTAAGGTGGAACCTGACACGTGATGCTACCGTACTTGCGAGAACCACATCGCCCGATGCAGTTAAACCATGGAAGAAGGTTAAACCATGTATGAGGGGGACTCAGTTTTAAAATGAACTCAAATTTAAATCTTTCTTCGAAATTTGAGTTCATGGATTACAAATGGTGAACAGAGATTAGTTAATTTCTCCAGGTTAATTCAACTCCCAACTGATTTAATTCATTACCTTTTTGTAATTTTGAGATGTAAGAATTTATTTTTAAATTGTAAATTAAAAAGTTACGCTATCATCAAATTATTTCTCTTTTGCCAATATTTTGGTTTGATTTCTATAGTTTCAAAACCTCTGCTAAAAATCTGTCAATATTGTCTGTTTTGTCTTCAAGTTAGGAAATTCAAAAATATTTTTTGACATATAGACCGATAGCGATTTTTTAAATTCCCTTTCGTTGAAGAACTTACCTGAATTTTAAAAAACGAAAAACTAAATTTTCATGGTTTCTCTCAATCTCCAACCTGTAAGTATTCACACCGAACTCTCGCATATCTCATGATGCTATCTGTGATGATTTCGACATGCATTATTCTTGGAAAGGTATAAGATATTGGCGAGTAACAATGGAGGCCAAATATGTGAATTTTAAAAAACAAAGAAGCTAATCAATAGACGAAGTTTCCTTGCTCCACCTCAAGGAATTTTTGAGTGCGCTCGCGATAAGTACCTACTCATCTTTTTTCAAAGTGAACGAATTCTAAAGCTGTACGTACTCATTGAAATGTTTAAGTTCATATTCCCGGTCATAGTTTCCATTTATAAGTGTCAGTATCAAGAATAGAACCAATGGTAAAATCAAGGTTATGTTTCTACCCATGACAATGACGCATAGACGCTAAAACCCTGGTCAGGATAAAAATAAATGCATAGTATATTACAAGAGTCTTTTTATTTCATAATTGAAAAACTCCACTGAGTTAGACCTGAAGGCTGGTGCGATAATGAAAGATCTTTGCTTAAACAAAACTAGATATATCTTTTTTTAACATTTTTTAAAAGATTTAATTAGTAGGCTGACTCCTACTGTTAGATCCAAAATGGTCATATGAAATTTTTCATGATTTCCGTGGTCCTTTTTTTATGGTGAATTTTCCTTTTTTTCCGTGATGGAATATATAGCCAGAAGACAGTAGCCTTCAAAATTATTCCATAAGATAACTATTTTTCATCGCCATCTGTTTCTTTATTGTAATAATGATATTTCATTTCAGTAACAATTTAAACAATTTTTTTATGTTCATGAATTTTGAAATTGGCTTTTAGCGCGAAGAGGCAGAAGGAAATGCATTCCCGGGGAGAGCCGCTCGGTTAGTAAAATGTGGATTGTTAACAGAGAGAGTGAGCATCTCTAACCGTTTATTAGATTTTTATGAACTGACGCACATCCCTAGATTGGGATGGTGAAAAGAAGAATGTTTAGAAATTCTCAAAAATATCCATCGAGCGGGTCGACACCAGATCCGAGAGGATAATCCAAAATATTATCACGTTATGTCACAGAGATAAAATGAGAGATATCGCCTGGCAAATAAATTGGGGTCATGAATCGTTTATCTTTCTCACACTACGCGAGCACGAGTAAATGTACCCACCTATTTTTTTCTTTTGTAAACAATTTTAGTTGTCCTACGATCCTGGTAAGACCAGTATGCCAGGAGGAAAACTACTGGAGAATACTTATCGATGTGCGACTCGAACCAATCCAATGACACAAGGACCGTAAGTTGCAAGCCAAGCTTCATAGCATCATTAACCATCAATTTTCCTCAAAGGCTTAACACAAACAAACTATCTACAAACGCACAGAAAACCAAATATATTCCGTTTTTTTTAAATGGGAAGTGCCTCTGCTTGAAAGGTCAATTCTAACTTTACCTTGCTTGTATATTTCTTATTTATGAATGTATTTTAAGGATAATATTAACCAGCATACCACAATGCTCAAGTACATGGGCATAAAAATCGTCAAATGCTGATGTATAAATATTCTGCCACTAAAAATTCTAAATATTGTATAAAAAGAGTACCATGATGTGGCCATCAAAAGTTTTAACCATCTGCCACCAGGCATAAAAAATGCTTCTTCTATCTTCTAGCTAATTAACATTAGGGTAAAAAGACGAGTGAATCCAAGTCATTGCTGAAGGAATTCGATATCTGGTACGCAGTACCAGATATCGAATTCTGTCTGTAGTATCTGGTACGTTATAATTAATCTTTAGAATTTATTTAAGATTTCTGCTCTATTACAAACACAAACGAATTATTTTAAGAATCTCCAGTGGTAATATCAGTAATGCACGTCGCGGAAAACACCTTATCTGAATCCTGATACTTAATGAGCCTTTACCTTTCATAAGCTTTTTAAAGCTGTCTCTAAACTTATAACCACTTCCGTTATTCTATCCATTTATATTCCATCTCCATTGGGAGACCTTAGCACCCTCTTCTCTAAGTGCATTTGTTATGTGCTGAAACATAATGATGGAGGTTTATGGCTTTCCCTAGAGTTTCATGTTTTCAGTAAATACACAAGTAATAATCACCAAACTTTTATTTCATATTTTCAAACCATGTTAATGATATAAAATGATTGGCGTAGTTTATGAGTCCGACGATCATAATTCTTTGTAAAATTTGGCATAGTATCTCCAAAAAAAAGTGTTTGCTTAGAATATTTATTGCCAAGAAAAAGATATCGGCAAAAAATCGGAATTGACGTTTCAGCTTCAATAGCCCAGATAAATATTTGCGAAGATTAGAATATTTTTAGAACGTTGAACGTTAGAATTGTTTTCGTCCTCCATTTAGAGATAGTAAAGGTATGCCCATGCAAATAAATGCAATACATTGGCCTCCACCCCCAAGGCATATTATAACTTTGTTAAGACTGTATCATAAGGTGAAATTTACTGATTCGTGGATGTTTACAATATTCTCTTTTAGATAAACAGAAAACATATTATTCGAAAGAACATTTTTACTACCGTTTGAAAATATTAAAAAGGAATGAAAGGCAAAGAAATTATGAGCGTAAAGAAGAAGATAGAGACATATTTGATGATTCATACATAAGCTCTGTGGCAACAATATCACGCAAATCTTGAAGTGCTACTGAAATACTAGTATCCTCATTTTTAGCAGTTATTTATATAGAGTCAATATTTTATGATTATATATCAATTGGGATTGTAATTATCGATCAAGGTTAATTCCTAAATATTTTAAAGTTACTTTGGTACGTTTGTAGCACTAACATAGAAAATAGTATAAAATAAGGGGGAAGTAGGCCAAATAATGGAATAAAAAATCAAATCAAAGTCATTGGCAAGTTATTTACACTAAAGTTTAGGATACTAACACATGTCTGGCGTGTTTCACACATGTCTCATAAAAGTATATTTTATTTTACCGTGGCACACATTTCGCGAAATTCAAAATGGGCGGTACAATTAAACAACTGAAGTATGAAATATAAAGCGTTTGTTGAAGTTTGTAGCCAGTGGCGCGTTGAGCAAAACTTTGCCGTTCATTGCAATTAGTGAAGTGCGAAGGTTAAAGAGTTTTAACTCAAATTTGACGTCCAATTATCAAATTTGTAATTTAAGGCTTTAGACATAGTTAATCCATACGGAAAGTAAAGTCAAAACAGCACTCACATATGTACAAACGAACTTATTTTTTCTTTCAGAATAAATGTGCCATACCTATCTTGTTTACATAATGTAATGAAGTTTGCCTAAACATGGTTACAAGGTTAATTAACGAAGCTTGTATGGAGAGTGAAAAACAGAGAAGTCTAATTGGTAAATGTTTCTTTATTTGTCCTTACGTAACATGATAATTTGTGCGTAGTTGGGTGTCGTCTTTAAATCGTAAGTAAATCGGTAAAAGAACAATTAGTTCAAGAATATTTTGTTTTCTAGTACAGTTGTTAAATGTGCGTATTCTGCATAATTTAATAATTTTGCTAATTTCATTTTATTACATAATTTACCAAAAGTTTATCAATACTAGTTTTTTTCACGAATGAATTTCAAAGGTGTGTTGTAGAGAGGATAATGTTGATAGAATGTTATTTCAATGAACGCAACAATTTTTTTTATAGATTACAAAAAATTATTTGATGGCGTCCTGAAAGATCCTAAACTATGCAGGCATCTCCTACTTGCTCCGCACGTAGCAAAAGAAAGACATGGAAATCAACTTAGTTTTATGGGCTACTTAAAACAGTTGATTATGTCTAGAGAAACGTTACTGCAGGTAAACTTTCATTTTTATCATTTTGTAAATAAATTTTTGGCATAATTACAAATTGCATTGTCATGTTGTGTCATTTAATTGCATGCTCCACAATATTATGATTGTCTTTTACGTATGGCGTTTTGGTAGCCATTACATTTATTTATTTGACATGCATTTCACATTTTGTAAATGGCTACTTGCTCAGTTAAGTTCTCTTTAATATAATTATCCGTGCAATTGATGAGGCAACAAACACAATTCACATGTGAACACTTACTACCTATAAACATATGTGTATAACCAGGCAGCAGCAAATTGTGTCCAATTGATGGATTACCTAATTTTGTTTGTGCATGTGAAGACCAAGTGACAGTGAGAGCATTCATCCTAATTTGGTGCTAGCAAATGCCAATACCAGTATACAATATTGGAAGATTATTAAAAGCCAATTTTATCAAGAACTGGATGCCAAACAATCCACTGTGGTCATTTGCATATTTTTTTGTACTTCATTCAAAAACTTCAAATGTGGTGAATTTCTTGAATATTGTGCTGTGGTATACCTGCCTACACATGCATGTGGATTTATTACATATATGTTTTGCATATTAAGGAGTTCATTCTTTAATGATTACAGTGTTTTTCATTCTTTTGTGATTACCTCAATTCTGATTTTTTCCTTGCTGTGGATTAATTATTGAATATAAAGAACACACATAGGTAAATATTTTAAAAGTTTCTTTGACATTATCCATCAAAGAAAAAGTATTGCCACAATTTAGGAAAAAATTATTGGACCAGCAAAGCCAGCATTTTTTGGATATATTCTTTTGACACTGGTCCAGTTTGCCATGCAATGTTAGCCCATTGGGCTTATATCAATTTCCTATTCTCACCAAATAGCTTTTTTTCTGCCTTAGATGGATGATGTAATCAAGGTAATATGCTGGGTTAGTAGGTACCTGGGGGTGGCTTCAGGGAATAAGGAGTAAAGATATTGACAGTAGAGAAAATGGATCCATCCATGCCCACATCCATATTTATATATTTCTAGCTGGTGACATAAAATAAAACAAAATCGTATGAATACAAAAAAGGATACAGAATTTCCTATACTTCTGCTGATGTTATAGGCTACTTAAAACCAGCAAGAATTTTCACCTGCTGAACTTAAGTCCTTGGTTGTCATTCATTTTAGTGGGACGTCAATGATCATTCATCATTCAAAAATTCTTTAGTTTTGACATCTCTATATCCATCCAATCTCCCATTCCTTATTAATTCATTCCCCCAAAAACTCCAACACTTATCATTCCTATAACTTGTTTTCTCCGATAAAATTTTTAATGAAACTGCAACACAGAGGTTCCTGAGAAACTTTATGTTTCACATGCTTCATTGCTCCAGGAGCATTAGGAAAGTCCAGCAATGTTGTTGCAATACATTGCAGTTCACGCTTTATATGATCAATTCATTGAAAAGAAGATTCCTTGTAAGATTAAATTCTATAGTTGACATAAAAATCTGCTTAAATCATTACAAAATGATTTTAATATTCGTTCCAGAAGCAACATTATGCAACCATTTATAATCTATGCCATATTAATTGAAATTTACTATGCAATGTTTCCTTAGAAATTGTCATAGCCATGGGGGGGCATTAGGCTATAGACCCCCATAATATTTTACTCCCATAAGGATAGTTGAAGAAATTTACTTCAGATGGTCATTTCTTGCTTTGCACAATTTTCATTTATTCTTTGGTAAATACAAACAAAAATGAAATACCAATTAACCTAACAATAAGTTTGAGTGGGAGAAATGCAGTTTGCAATGAAGTCAGCATTAGAGAAAATATCACTAAGATTTGTTCCTTCCCTCCCTCCCTCCCCAAACTTTTTTCTAGCTACACCACTGCCAGCCAGCCAGCCTTTTTTGTCAGTAACAAAGGCAGTAATTGTATTTTTTATTAGAAGAAAATTTTTTAAATGCAGACAAGTTTTTTTTTATGAGATGAAATTACTTTTTGATATCTGTTTTGGGCTTCTGGATGGGAAAAATTTTAAATGTGATAAATAATTAGTAATATAACTTCAATTTAGTTATATAAATCTCTGGGATAGATGCATTTATTGTGCTGCTTGATGATGGTCTCACTTGTACCATAAGTGAACGGGAAAGCATTAAGAAGGCCATAATCAAGTAAAAAAGAATACCTACAATTGTGAACACATAGTTCTTTGCTTTAATGGTGTTTAGTTGAAGCCAGCTAAGAGAGAATACATTATATCACTTAAGTGGCCGTGTGAAAGAATCCATCCTTTAAAAAATACTCCTCTGGATGGAATAGTAAAGAAAATGAAGTGGTTAGTGTTTTCCTTCAGGTTGGATTCCTTGTGTGTATAACCTGAGAAAAATGTGAGTGATTTTACTTGATATATACTTTATGTGTGTGAAATTTTAACATAAATTTATGAAAAACTAGAGATATTTCCTGTTCAAAAGCTTTTTCTAGTGTTTTTTCATTATGTTGAACATAATTTATTTCAAAATCCTATTTACCTCCCTTCCACATTAAGTGTGTATGCAGTCATATATTACAATTACATTCCATGAATAATCACTTTGAGCCATGAATAATTCAAGAGAATTCATAAAATATTCATTCATTCAACCAATGGTTGAATGTTCATGTAGCATGGCAGCAATGCTTCTGTTATCAAATGTCAGTTATGTTCTGTTCCTTTGAATAGTTTCACAAGTTACTGCATAATTAAAAATAGCCACCTGCTCGCGAAATATATTTTAAAGTAAATGTCAACTCATATAGGTATGTGGTACCATTATACCAGGATTCCTTTTTGTTAGTGATTGTGTGATCATATTCAGTAGTGAATTTATTATCAGGATGCATTTATAAGATTGAGTAAGACTTTTGTCTTGTGATTTATGAAGTGCCTAAACAGTGGGAGAATTAGACAGTTTACAGTTTGTAACACCCTCTATGGCAAACCCCTACGTAAAAATCCTTAAAATGCCTTGTCTATCATATTTTTCTTTGTAGCCCAATTTTTTCATAAGAATTGCCTTTTTTGCCCTTTGTTGCAGTTGGCAGCAGTCAAAGGCATTCTATCTGCTTTAATTGGTTGCAGAAGCAATGACAAATCACATTCCTTTAAAGAGGAAAAATTTATAATGGGAAAACTACTTGATAATGACTTTGTGGAATTCATGTGTGAGGCCCTACCATATCCTACAGCAGCCTTTACAGATGACCTTATACAGTAAGTGAAAACCTTGCCACTGTTACTACCATCAATGAAAAATAACTCTATCAAAAGGATTGATTTTCTTCTTTTGCTTATCCTGTCTGTACTTTTATTGGTAGCTAAAGTCTTCTACGAAATATTATTGATGTACATTCAATGGAAACTAATAAGCACACGGGGAAACACACAAACCTTACCTTTTTCAATTCATGTTCCTTACACACTAAGCTTAAAATCATCCATAGAATGCACAGTTTGTACAACTCTTCATTTCACTTCAAGGAGAGTTTATTGTGATTTTTTCATATCACTTCACAGAGAAGGAATAAACTTACGTGAGTTCTAATATAGTTATCTCAAGAAAATTAAAACTTTTGGATTAAACATTGATGACTACCTTTTTACTACCAGTGGGCCGATATGTCAGCCCACTATGTTTGCTTGGAGTAATGTGCCTAATTGTTAAAATAGTCAATAAACTATAAAAAAG
>LYUA01001100.1:57597-73022 GCA_002093875.1 Calopteryx splendens | reverse complement strand
ACCAGGTCATCCTGGAAAATCACTGGCGGTACAGGGAAAGGAACTGGCCACCCTACCTAATGTGTGAATTTCATGTGCCGTTGGGCTTAGTACCACGTGAGCTCTATCTTCACCTACAAAACCGACCTTCGGGTTGATTACTGTGATTTTGATTGAAGGAGGTTGCCTGTTAAAGAGTCTAATACCATTTTATTATTATTATTAAGGGGCCCGGTAGTCCAGTGGTTAGAGAGCTGGGCTACTAACCAGAGGGCCCGGGTTCAATTCCGGGTGGTGCCTCTGGGCACCCACACCTTCACCCAAGTTGTGTACCATTTTTTGGGTATTAGGTCATCCTGGGAAATTGCATTGACGGTACAGGGAATAAGAAACTGACCTCCCCTTATTACCGTGATGTGTGTATTTCACATGCCGTATAGGGCTTGGTACTGGGTGAACTCTCTACTCTCACCTACCAAAACGACCTTCGGGTTGATTACTGTGATTTGATTTGGTTTTTATTATTATATACTGTTATTAATATATATTTTTATTATAATGTAACCCTGGTATATACCTTCTCTAAATCAATAAATGCACAAGCTTATTTTACAAACCCATGTATTTCTCTAGTACTTCTTGAAGTGCAAACAGATGAACTATGCATTGGTAATTGTTGGCGCCATTGGCCAGCCATCAATGCCTTGGGGAAGTCCTTTGGCTAAGTTAGAGATACGTGAAGTCCAAGGGGGTGAATTTCCAAAGAGGGTGAGGGGGAGGGAAATTCCACAAGGTATCATACAAACCTTCGAATACTCCTTCCAACTGTTCCTTACTCTGCATTCAGCTAACCGATTTTATTATTTACTGCAATCATTCCCTTGTCCTCTCTTTGCTCTTTCCAAATGACTCATGGCCAATATAGCTTCTTATTTCCTTCAAAATCATTCAGCATTTTTTTCTAATTTTTTCATTTTTATTCTTTCCTCGCTTTCTTTAAAAAATATGTTTACATTCATTCATTCTTTTTATCTCTGTAAGTATTGTATGCTATCTGTCAAGCTTTCTCACCTTAAGCTGCACTTATATGCCTTTTTTTTGCATTCTCATAATCTTTTACTTCTCCATTCCACCAGGCATCACCTTTCGTTCCCATAACCTCACCTTTTTCATATACACTTCCAGAGCACTTAGCAATCATTGCTTTCAAACTCTTTCAAGCGTCACTCCTTGTGTTTTTTATATATTTTTTACCATTCTATCTTATTCGAGTTCATCTTATCCTCAATCATGCATTCATGCACTTATGTCTTGCAAGTTTTTCTATTTATACTCTCAACTGATTTTGTGCCCCAATATTCCGTACCGCACAATATCTCCCCAGGTATTCTTTTTAAACTATCAAATAATTGTCTTCCACTTTCAGCCCCTCGAATTGCTCATGTCCATCACTAATGCTCATTTGTTTCTCATCTTGTAAAAAAATCAATAATTTTATGTATTTTTATATTCCTCAGGAAATGGAATTCAGCAGAAGCAGTCACAAGGTTTTTAAGGAATGCCTGACTTGTCTTGAATTATTGTTCCAGAAGTCCAAAGATTTCTGTTCTCCTCTTTCACATAGATTGGCAACAAATGGTTACTTAACCTTGTTGCCCTTCCTTCTTACTTTTGAGGACCATGATGTGACTGATTATTCTTTGTGAGTTCCTGAACTTTTAACAAAATAGGTTAAGTCAATAGTGGTAAGGTATTCAGGCTCTACTACCAACTCTTAGAAGATGTAGCCGGTGTTTTCCTTCAAATTTTCAAAATGTAGTATGATATACCAAGGGTGTCCCATTATCTGTGGCTAATCTGTTCCAAGACCTATCATGGTTATGTGAAACCATGGATATTACTCTATACTAAAAAATGAGATTCAATAACATATGTATGTATGCATACACACACAGGCAAACACATAGGTACATGTACTTACATAAACAATAAAATTAATTGATGAATTACGTAACACATTGCCATTAATAGGTAAAATTATAATTATGTACTATGCTGTAATCTTCAATGTACATTTAGTGTGTGTTATGTTCATATCTTTGTCATAAGGCATCATAATGGATAAGCTTGTTGTACTCAGGAAGTCATATTTTCCTGAATAACAATTTGAGCTTTATATTCACACAGGTTACCTCCCTTAATCTATTTTGGTGCACTCATCATAACTGCACATACTATGTATTCCTAAGCCTTTTTTCCTCTGCAAGTTAGGTTAACTACTACATTGCAATAGTTGCTTTGGAAACATAATTATTGTGTGTGTGTTACAGGCCACAGTAATTTTGTGGGACTGACAATGAGTGAGCCATATGATGGTTACAAAAGAAAAGTCTAGTAGTGAAACCTGATTATTAGGTAGGAATGATGTGACAAACACATTTGCTCAAATCTTTGCTATTTAACTGTTGTAATGTTTTGATTGGCGGTGCACATCAGTTGAAGGGAAAAAATGTGGGAGTAACTTGTGTGCCTAAGAGGAGACATTAACTTTTGGAAGTACATTCATACATTTAAGTTCAGTAAGGATAATAAGGTTAATTGGTTTGATTATTATTAAAGGTAATCTGACAGTTAAGATAGGTTTTAGATTAGTTAACTGCTTCTAATCTTCTAAGCCTCCCCCCCAATATGAAAAAATACGTTGTAGCAACTTCCACTACAGCAAACCATTCTTCAACTTTGTATACTTTCCGCCACTCTTCATTCTATCCAGCATGCCTAATATTTTCCACCCTCTATACCTCGCTTACCCAACATTCTCCACTTTACCTCACAGCCCCTCAACATTCCATTGCTACTTATTTTGTATCTACTTTTCCTGCCTTCTTTGAATCTCTCCCAAGAGCCTTCTCTCCACCCCTACCGTGCCCACACCTCCGTTCATTTTCTTTTCCATCCATTTCACTTTTTCCATCCTTCTTCAAACCCACATTTCAAAGGCCTCTAATCTCCAGTCATTTTCAGTTCATCAGGTGGGACATTAAATTGTGGAACCATTGGTACATTTTGCTGAGAGGAGGCTAATGGTGATGTGAGATTTCTCTCCACCCTTCCTCCTTTCCCTGAAAATACATCCTCGACCAAGTTGGCTACCAATGCCTGCCTGATGGATTAAATGACCTCATCTGTCGGTCACCTCCCCTAATAAGTATTACTACTCCACTTAACCTCTTACCTCAATGACCAAGTTTCTGTGCCACTACCTTTCTGTGCCATGCCAAACTCTATAGCTTAGCTTCCAATAAGTATTGTCCTTGAGGAATAAATATTATTATTATTCAAAACTGCATTGAGTATCAAAGTTTTCGCTAATCTGCTATTTACATCTTTACTCAAGAAATTTATCATCAACTCCCTCTTCCCTGCAAAAGCTTCTTTACGTAACACAATTCTTCTTCTAATGCCCCTACTACTTTGCCTAGCTTCTTCCAAAACACTTCATAGATAGTTGACCTACTGTCTGCTCAAGTTTATGCTTTCGTATTAGGTTCTAAACATGACATAGTATTAACCAAATAAAAGGTCTGAATTTTCCATGATTTTTTCACAAATAGGATCACCATCTACAGTGCCTATTGCACATATATTATCATTTTTTTATAACATGAAGTTACAACCACTAGCTGAAGGGCAAAGGCATTAAGACAAAGTATTTCACAATATCTAGTTGCCTCCAATCAGATGGATTTTTTGTGAGGTAACATCTTCACCATTTCCGCTTTATCTGTGAAGTTTAAATGTGCCAACCATCTGCCACTATTTAAGTCAAGAGATAAAATTCCCAAGTTTTATATTAATGTTTTCAGTTGTTACATTAATAATATAGAGCCCCAGAAGTAAGTGATATCAGTTCTTACTGCAGTGAGAATGAGCTGTGTATGATGAAGTCGACGTGCCAAGTGGTTCTTACTCACCTGCTTGCAGCTTTGGCCAAAACCGAACTCAGTTGGGCTGACTCCTTCTATGTTCTCAGCAAGGGTTTGTCAAGCCTTCCAAATAATATCTCACAATGGCCATCGGTCATTGCCTCCCAAGCTGGCCAACCATCTGGTACAACAATGATAGTCTTCTCCTACTTCTATTTCTTGAGCTCATCAAAGTAAGTAGTTGGGGTGTGTATGAACTTCTATAAAATGAAGTTCCTATCTCATTTCTGTAATATTATGTAAAATATATTTTTCTATTAACTTTTGGTTGCTTGGCTAGACATGCTGTAAGTTCCAATCTTTCATTTATTTTCTTTACAGGCCTGGTGTAGCAATACCATTTTTAATGCCCTTGGTTTGCTTCATGAAGGATATTTTAAAAGTATATGGCGATGGAGCCAGTGGAGGAGACATGCCTTCACCAATTTTAAAGGCTTTGTGGTTTTCATTTGCTGTAATGATCTCTTGTTATTTTATCCATTTCACCTTTAATATGTAGTGGTATCTTAGTTATCTGCCCAAGTACAATGTAACTACTCCCTACAAAATTTAAAGGTTTTAATATGAGAAAAGTTCTGAATTCCCTAATGAATAAAATTAATTTGCTTTCCAATTTTTATTGTTACAATAAGCGTGAGGTTCTAGATAGGCATGTTTCAAATTTTTACATGAGTAATGAGTCTTTCAATAAAAAAAACCTGCTAATTATTACTTTCATTATCAGATTCATTATGCAACCACATACACCAAATTTGGAAAAAAATATATCATCAGATGGCCACTTGGTGGATATATTATGATATTATGTCTATCATTCACATTTCATTGCAGCATATAAATAATAATAATAATGATGTTTATTTCATTCAACTGAGTACATCAAGAATTACAAAAACATTGAATCCTAATTTCCTAATTAAAAAACTAATCAATCAATCTAAAGACAGAATGATATTATTAAAGAAATTCTTTCTAGGTTGGGGGAATAAATTGAGCCCCAACTGAAGAAGGAATAGCAACACTGTAAAGTCTGAGGGCAACAAAGGAGGGGCTGAAATATGCAGGGAGTCCCTAGCATAATACCCAAGATGACCAAAGTTCTTAGGGTTTTGTATACATGCACTAATTATTCTTCATGTCCAAGATAAGCTAAATAGTGATGATGAAAAGAAGTAAATCAAAGTCATTTGCTGAAAAAAGTTCTCCTTTGATGATTTTATAATGCATAGAATAATAAAAATTATTAGGTGAAGAATAGTTAGGAATTGATAAACCCATGCATGCTAATGCAACTCATTTAATCCCTCAAGCACGAATGAGATTTAAATTAACCCATTTCTTAGGTCGAAGGATATTTTAATGATTAGGTGGTTTTGTGTTGATGTTTGCTAGAAAGTTCATAACTCAAAAAACATAAAAAAAATTAAACTAATGATGAAGAAAGCCTCATTATTCCTCCCTCGATTGACATCAACATTGTAGGGATTGAGAAATATTATAATGTCTAAAAAATTAGAATATGCAGTCAGCCACTGTGACATAGTGAGTATGTTGTCCAACAGCATTTGATGTCCATGCCTGATGTTAGTGGCCATGTTGCTCAATGCTGAGGCACAAAAAGCCAATTTTAACTGAGTAACGTTCAACAGAAAATCCCCTTATCATCACAAAAATTTTGCCCATGACACTTGAGTATCTTTGATCATATTTGTTTCATTTTTCATTAATACCAGGAGTGGAGACTTTTCACAGAGGTAAAATTTTATGGCTTTTGGTTTAACTAGCCACCCTTGCAAATGTAAATAATGAAGCTAGTATGTATTTACCAGGCTTAATCACTTCACCTTTGGATGATGTTCAAGAATGTAATACTTCTTATATCTATTGCTTCATTCAGACATCATACCTTTCCAATGAGTGTCCTAAAGATCCCAAAATTGAAGATGCTACTCAGGGACTCATGAACTGCATACGTGATTACCACTTCAAGCATAACAATAAAGGAATCAAAGATATTTTTACTTATCATCCAGCAATACTCTTATGGGCATTTTCATCACCTATAAAAAATCAATGGATTCAGCTGAATGTTGTAAGAATGCATACATTCTATTTTGATATTTATATTAGCATCATATAGCCAGCAAAATTTGAGAGGTACATGTTTGTTTGGTAATGTGCAATAATAACCTTGTGATTTTTTTTCAAGGTTCTCATGTGGCTTGAAGGATGTCAGTCATCCAAGTCTTCTCGAGAGATTGAACAGATTGTTGCCTCAAACCAAGACGCTCTGATCTGTTTATTGGTAAGTTGATATGGTGACTTCATTCGGAGGTTATTAAAATCTTCTTCTGTAAATTAAAAGATTTCTGTAAAGAAAGCAACAGCATGAAACAGGTATTATATGCATTCCACTTGCTTACAGCACTGTCGGTTCCTAACTTTGAAAGTAATTTTCCCTTAATTTTCAAATTGTATTTTCAATCCAGCCAAGCTGCTCAATTTAAATTTTCTGAGTTGACTCAAGCACCTACTAAATAATGAGACTTCATTCTGTTATCTATTATTTATTTTCCAAACATTGTATTCTATTTTTCCCAGATAAATTTTAACTGAAACACTGTTATTTAATCAACCCAAAGAAATTTGAGGGCTGTCTGTATGAATAAAACTTCATCAAACTCCATTGATCTTAAGTAGAATGAGAAAAAGGAAGAGATCTGTGGGAGTAGTTTTGCAGGAATTCTACCTATTCTGACAGAGCAAAAACTATTAAGAATTGTAGTGATGCAAGCGAACATTATTGATTGCATAAAGAACTGCATGTTACTTTGATTGATTTTCGATATTGATATTAAGAGAACCTATTTCAACGGGTAGTAATATTCTAATTAAAAGCTGAGCATTTTAATCACTGCCTCAGGTATCCTGAAATTTAGAACATATTTATCTCTATGACCAAATGTAATTACAATTACCGTACAACAAAGGTGCCAATGGCAACAAGTAACCATCTTATAAGCCATTTGGTAGACGCACTGACAAAACCTGACCAGATTTTTTGTATCAGTAATAAGTAAAGATAACTGTAGTTACCTGCTATCAGAGGCACATGAGTGATCAGGTAATACATAAATGAATAAAGATTTACAAGGAGTTGAGATCCCTGTCAAGTTGAATGAATTTTTCTCACTGAATCTTCATACATTTTTGGATAAGCATGCAGCATAGCAGAGGGAAATATGATTTTGTAGCATTTTCCTAATTATTACTTTTTACTATGGTCATCCTTGCTTGCATCCCCTAGTGAGGCTTAAATCTATTAGGTGGGACTAGAGTGGACTGAAGTATTATTCACTAATTATGTTATTGGCATTTCTGATCAGGACAAATTTTTATTTATATTCGAAGATAATTCTTTCACATTCATTTAATAACATTATTTTTTGTCATAATAACAATTAATTAATCAATTCTTAACCCTTAAACTGCGATGGCCAGTTTTCCAAATTACAGCTGTGTGTGGGGAAAAATGCTAGGGGAATATTTTCCTTTGCAGCACATACTACGAATTTGCAGCTACTGGACCCTTATAATCTGGGACGACCTTTTTCTTTCCCTTCCTGAGAAGAATAAGAAAGGGTGACCAGTTAAAGGAACATTAGCATTTCCGAGCAAACCAATTCCTGAGAAATTAACAGATTACTCAGAACAATTGTCATGGTGAATAAAACATAGCTAGCTCTCAGGGAGGGAGAGAGATATGGCAGGTAGCACACCCTGCTGTGAGGGTCGGGACGGCGTGGAGTCTCAGAGCAGGCCTCTATGGGTGGATGACCATAAAATTCGGAGGGGGACGGGGTCAGGCGAGCAACTGATGGTCAAATGTATAAGTTCGTTTTCCCCGCAGACATCCTAACATACATAGATATACGTTACCCACAACCAAAGGGTTAAAATATGTAACAATCATTCGTATGCAATCTATAAATGTGCAAATTATAAATTATGTCAATTAGTAAAAAACTGAGTTTTGGATTATACTTTGGTGGGAGTTTGATTTCTTGAGGGGGTTAAATATGGGATGGTAGATAGAAAATTTTAGGAACCACAGATCTGATTGTTAAGCTAATATTGTAGTTGGATATCGTGTAGACTTAATGGTTCAAACTACATACATAAACTGTTCATTACTTCCCCCAATAAGTAATGGTATTCAGGTAATTCAGGTAATTTCCTTCTTTTGAATTAATTTCTTCTGGGAAATAGTTACAGCGTGTGTACCCTGCCCTCCTCCCCCTGATAAAAGAAATAATCCTGGTTAACTTTCGGCTAAAATGTAAAGCAACTTCACTTGGGGAGGAACAAGACATGCTTGTTGCATGGGCTCCAAGATGTCACATTGCACTGATTTTTAATACAGCATTTATAAAACTGATTCAAATGAATCCAGCAATGGATTCAACCATTTTTCACTGAACTGTTTCCCAGGGGGTCCAAATACTGTCGTAACCACCCAAGGTATTTGGGAATAAAATATATATGGGCAAATGATTTTGATAAATATCCCTCAGAAATTATGTATTTTGTCAATCTTTAAAAAGGATTTGACCACAGACTTTTTCTTTCGCTCTTTGAGAGCATTGCAGAAAATGGTCAGCGAGGGGTTATGGGGTGTGCCATGAAAACTATATGGAGTTTCCTGCAAGATGCCAAAGAGTCCAAGCGGAAGGAGATTTCGCTTAGCCTGTGGGAAATTTTAATCTACGTACTGAAAAGATTTAATGCAGTAGAAAATTCTTTGGAAAGAGAAAGACGAGGTATCAGAGATAAGTAGATTGCTAAATAATTTTTTAGTGGAATGGCTCTTTTCCCATAGCCATTAATACCTGTTCCTACCTTACATATTTATGAGGTAGGTACTGTATTTATTATTATTATCTTTGGTAATATAATAGTAGGTTTCTGATGGAGTACTGTATTTATCACCATCAAGAAAAATCATTCGGCTGTACCGGGACTTGAACCCTGATCCCTCGATTTCCAGCCGCCAATTAAGCCGCTCAGGTGTCCCCTTACACTGTGAACTGAGGGATCCGGGTTTGAGTCCCAGTTTAGGTGAATGATTTTTACGTTGCGAATTTTACGCACCATTCAATATATTTGTTGGATTAATATATCCTCCAAAATACCTATTCTCCACGTAAATTTTTTTTACTTTCATGATAATTTTGTATGCCTCCTCTAATTCCTCATCTTTACAGTCCATCATAGGTACCTGTACCACTATGGTTCCATCATCATGTCTATCATTTATCAAAATTTATAGAAAATATTGTTAGGTTTCTACACCTCAGAATATTATTGTGATGATTTACCATTGCTCTCCACATCGTGGTGCTACTGCTGCTATGGTAAATGTTACCATGCCTGTAGTAAGATGAATGTCGCTGTACTGACCCCTGCGGTATCCTCCTTCACTCTTATGAAAAAGAGCTGCTGGCCTCTCCTTCGGGTAATTGGAGACATCATTTTTGGTGACTTCCATTTACCAAGTCTTGGTAGTTTTACTTATGCCTATATCATTTAAAGGTCTTTTTTACCCAAAGATAGACCCATGCACCATTGGAATGCTTATTCATTGAGTGCACTCACTCATTTTGCAGCTAACCTTTATGTCTAGAGGCTGAACCACCATCCTCTACCCAGTTCATGCACTCAGTGGCTTCAAGTGCAACCCCAAAATTATGCTAATACACACATGAAATCACATTACCACCAACATCTGTAATTGAGGCTCTTAAATGAATTAAGGAGGAAACATTTTGTACAGCTGTTGTAATTACCCATGAGCAATTCATGATTAAAAAACTCTAGTAGTCTTTAGTAGCCTAGTAGTAGCGTTAATAGAAACCCTTTTTATCATGTTTCTATTCACTTCACTCCTACCTTGTGCAGAAATAGAAAGGTTCCTACTAATTCCTAATGGTTTTGGTCCAGCAGGTTAATTAGGTGTCCATCTGCAAAGTGGTTCATAATATTCATTAAGGCCATTTTACATTATGCAGTTAATTGCACATTTAGATGCATGGAAAGTTGGGAATTAAAAATTCCATTGTGTTAAGCAGTAAAAATTGTGTGGGAAAATGCATGAATGATTTTATGAAAAGTTGCTCCTGTTCTGATTTATATGCATTTCTTTATGTGTAGTTTGTTAATTGGTTTGTTAATTTTTAATGGCTAGGTGTTGAGATGCCTGCATGAATTGTTGTTGACTTAATTTCTGAGAATATAATATCATAATTTTCCCTTTTTACTCCCCGCTCATTTTTCTACAAAATCATTCAAAACGCTAGAGTGTATATTATGCATGGTAACAATAGGATGAAATTTTATGTGGGCTTATATGCATGCATGCTTGTTAGTATATGTATTTTTATGTATTTGCATATTTTATATGTTCTTCCCCTGGATAACGTTAATCTTCCCTTTTCCTCTGGCAGTAGACCATGCCACCTAGTTTAAAGATATCATATTCTACTTCTTATGGCATTCCAGCTCTTAACGTGGCATGCATAATGCAGCTTACACAAGCCACTTCCCTGAGTGAACCAAATCCAAGTACAGTGCTCAGGCTAGCTTGCATGCTCAACAGCACTCTTACATTCAAGAGTTCAGACACATCTTATTCAAATGGCAAGAAGAGCCTTTATCTTCTGTATTTGTCTGGTTTGCAAATGCTTCAGTTCCTTCTCGATGTGTCACTTGCAAATGAAGATACAAGAGGTAAGGATTACTTATCTATTACCCACTTACACCTAAAGGTCACAATAAATGAAACATAAACAACTGACATTTCTCTTGGCCCTGATTAGTGAGGTGATCAATGTACTCTCTACACTTGTTATACTAGCATTAATATTTTTAATTTAGTTTGCTAGGTTTAGTTGGTATGAAGTAAGAACAATGATGTGGCCATCAGCTCTTCTCTATCCCCTGAAAATTGATCCAGGGAGACATGTAAATATTCATTTCATGGAATTGTAAATATTCTATTTTTCTGTTCAATTATTATTTATATGATATGAAAGTGTATGAGAAAGCCCTAATTACTATTAGGATCCAGGGTCCCTTATCTGAGAAGAGTTAATGATATAACCTTCCTCTCTGTCATTTTCTTCCTTTGTAGTTATTGTTGATATTGTTTTGAATTAGGTTTTTGGATGATACCTGAAAATACATATTGTTGCGGAGTTTTAATCAGTTTTTCACAACATTGGAGATTATTACTGTAAAATTGTTTTGCTACTGCTGTGGTCGAGACAATGGCTAAAATTGGCTATTGACAATTGATCACTCTGAACTCTGATTTGTTGAAAAGGTGTTGAGATGACTGCATGAAACATATTTCCCAATGATGTTTGAGACATACATACATGTTGTTTAGCTGATATTTTTAATTCATAATGTACAATATTTTCGACCAGCTTAAATATTTTAAAGAGGTACACTACACTTCATAGGCCATAGCCCAAGGTCTACAATGGACTCATATGAATATATATTACTAGTTTCTTAAACTTTGTGTGCATAATTAGGGATTAAGTCATTCTCTATGCCTAAACAGCAGGGCAGAACTTCAAGCATATAAATATTCTCATTATATATTTAGTATCCTTATTCTCAGGCAGTCCATGTACTCACTCCTGTCAAAGTGGTTGCATAACACATTAAAAAAGGGTTGAGCTCATGGACCTGAAATTTTGACCCAATATTTACTATATATACCCATTCTTAATGGGTAGCCAACTAGTTTACTAGATAGGGTAGTGTATATGGTGTAAGACAGCTAGCATACTGAAATGGTGTTCAGTTTTTTGCTAGCAATTCATTAGGTAAAATAGTAGTATTTAAAAATAAAATCGAATGTCAAATATATTGTAATGGTTGCTCACATTTACGAATTTTATTGCACATACTCTGTGCAATGTTAAATGAAATGCTATGTAAATACAAACTGAAGCAGGGCCTGTTTATGAAATTAGGTAAAAGCTGAAAGACATAGGTGGGTTGTGTGATGGACAAGCTCATCCTTCTTATCATTATTGATTTCCAAGTGATCCAGTAATTTTTCTCTCATAATTTTTTTCTTTATAGATCATGGCATTTCCTCACTAGTATAAACCATCACATGCAAGTGATTGTTGTAGCAATGAGCACTTTAAGGTGTTGTTTAAAGCCAGTGATGTAATTTACATGCAACCCAGATTATTTTGTCAACACTACTGGGTTTAAAATTTATTCTTTGAAAAAATATGAAGCTGCCATGTAATTACAAAGGCATTTTTGACCACCATCTTGCTTGCTTTGGCAATTCTGTGAATGAATTTTTTTTCTTTACATGATAGTCTCAATTTGCTTTCGAGCTTAATTCATTCCCAATAATTACAAATTTATCTGGGATCCCAATATAAAACATTTCCAAACATTATATGGTATTGTAACTTGCATAACCATTTCCACCCATATCTATGAAACAAAAGCAATATTCAGCAATGACCAGCATACATAAAATTTTACTAAACATCCCTGGGTAGTGAAAAATTTAAATGACAGTGCCAGGTGAAAATTTAATTTTAACACTCCCATCAGTTTTTCTGAGGTAAATTGGAAAATTCCAGTAGTCATTCCATCCTCAATTTATTTTGAATTTCCAATCTTTAATATTTTTCTAAGGTTCCTGGAGAGGCATTCAGAAAATATTTTATTTAACTGAAAACCATCACTAAGAAATTTCAAATATATATATAAACTTAAAAATCAAATTCAAAAGAGTGAAATTCTAAGTAATATCTTAGAAATCACATAAGTAGGTAATATCCTGGAGTAAATAGATCACTCATGCCATAGGGAAAAACTGTAATTCCTTTTTTCATTGAATCAGTGCTCACCAGATGGTGCAGGATTTCATCTAGTCCCTCCATGCTTAAAATATACTGAGCTACATTTCCCAACCGGTGACTGCCCTTCCCCTCCTGCAAGACTAACATTCACGTACTGGCAAAAGAAAGCCCCTGTGATAATTTGGTAGTTGGGCTGAGCTTGTCATCTTCAAATTTTGATAGACCACTGGATTGTGAAGCTGTGTTTCACTGCTCTTAGTTGCTGTAGAACAAAAAGTTTAGCAGATTCAGAAAGCTTTGTACATGAAATAGATCCATATAATGGAATCAATTTGGACATTTTTTTTCCATGTTACCTTTTCATGAGAAAAAAATCCCAAAAAGGGGCAGAAAACAAAGCAAAATGCACTTGTTCTCTATTGTTCTAGTTTAAATGTTCTTGCTCTGTATTGCTAATGTTCATTAAAATTTCAACACAAATAGAATAAACTACAAAATTACTGTCAGTCTTTGATTGATATATGAATATTAATTTGATGAAGAGATATTGATAGTTACGCAAAATATGCATCATTGCCATCATTTTTCATTTCTTTCTTGTAAAACTTAAAATATTCATACAAATGACAAAAGTATGGGAGATTAAATAGTGTTTTTACATTCAAAAGCCATTATTTCAGAGTTTTATGAGACCATCTCTTCCAGAGTTTCTGAAATGACTCCCCCACAATGGTTGTTTCATATAATTTGAGGGAAATAATTCATCAAGTACAACTTATGTAACTAAATCTAAAAATTCCAAAAATTTAGCTGAACTTTATGTTTTAATAGTATAATTTTTCACATAAAATCATGTACAAAAAACCATTAATCTCAAAATATTGTCAGAAAATATTTGGATTTCTCCCTTTTACGGTAATTTTGAAAGATATACCACTAATTCCTGATACATTTTAAGCAATAAAAAATATTAAGAAACTTTTTCAGATTAATTTACTAAGGCTTGTAATTGAATTCAGCATTTTGAAAGACTACCTCCTTCAGCAGCAAATTGAAAGTTAATTAGATTGCAGGTAACACAGTTATTTAACATGAAATTTTCATACCACGATATGAAATTTAGTTTAACAATTAAATAAAAGTATTGGTAGCAATATATATTGAATCTTATCTGCTATTAGTATAAAAACTTGGAAGACTTTTATTTGCTGAACCTTGTATTTTTTTCAAGCCATTCAGTGAGTGTTATTCAAACTAATCTTTTTTCACAGTGGCTTCTTCTTTGTTGAGTCATTCTGGGCAGTTAAAAAGGCTTGAGTGGGCATCTAGTTTATGTCATTTTGCCAATCATAACCAGAAGGACACAGCCCCCCAGGATCAGCAAAATCTAAGTACTCCAACTTATTTCATAGAAGACCTCAACTCACTATCTTTTTCAATCATGACATCCCTCCTTCATGTGGATCCACATTCACAGGTAATTATTTTCAACTGCCTTTCAAATTTATCAGGGAAGTATTTTATCCTCTATTGACTCTTTATTTTATTTCTATTTACAGTTCAGTTTTTTTTATCTGTAATTTCATTTCAAATTTACTCCATTTTTTTCAGACTTCTGCAGATTGTATTTCTTTGAATGCATGGCATTTCTTAAAAGCAATTTCTAGTAATCACCAAGATGTTTCCATCTCATCGCTGAAGCTTCTAAATACACTAATACACATTCACATTAAAAAACCAAGCTTGGTTAGTGGACCTTTTGTGCAAATTATTGATGCTGGAATAAATGCTTTTGCCATTTCTACATTCATTAGGATACTATATCTTCAATTTTTAATGCTCTGTGCCAGGGTAAGTTTTTGAGATACAAAATACAGTTAAGATAAAATTATCAGAAACTTTTTTAATTCAAGCTTTGAATATCACTAGCATGTAAGTTAATTTATCTACAATATTGTGTTGTTTCAGTCATCCAAATGTTGAATTTTGTCATTTCTAATATATTCTGTTCTTTATGATATAGTCTTTTTTACTTAACTACCTTCTTCCTTTCCTTTTTAATCTAACATTAATATTTCAGTCACTTACCTCAATTGACCACCTTTACCATTTCTATATTTTCCATATTTTACTGATGGACCTTTACTCCCTATCTTACCATATTTTCATGTGTTTTTTTTATCTTTACCTTCAACTCACCTTTTTTAGCCTTAAGAGTCCACGTAATGAAATTGTCCAATTTATTCTCATCTATCTTCATCCCTGTCTTTGATTCCTCCACTAGCAAAATTTTTCTTCGTTAAATAGTATCAGGGCTCACCTGAAGGAAGATATTCACAAGAATTGACAACATTGAAAATTCCTCCATTCATTTAAGACTAGGGCGCCTGTGAGGTTAATGGCATGTGTTGGGCTACCTTAAAATGGCATGCATTGCAAGGATATAATTTAGCTATTAAATAGTGATAATGACTCAGTTCTTCAAATTCCACTCCGTTGATAATAATAATATTTTATTTGCCCAGAGACCACAGTATTTAAATACATAATATAAGGC
>LYUA01001099.1:412106-422872 GCA_002093875.1 Calopteryx splendens | reverse complement strand
GTGCAGCCGGGAATGAGGCACTTGAATTGTTTTATTACCTATGTCAGGTTTTAATAAGGTTGCTGCAAGTCTCCAACTAATAGCCACACAATTTGAGTGTCGCCAAATATTTCTTTCTGACATATCATTGCGATCTAGTAAGTACTTTGTGTACCTTCGTTTTGAACAAGAAAATCATCCCATTCGATTTGAATCCTCACTTCTGGATATGTCTAACAAACAAATTTGGAAGAGGCGATAAATGCAAAACAGACACGATAGAAATTAATTTATCACGTTTTAGTATTTTCATTCATAGTATTTATTTACCACTAATATTTACCTTTTTACGTAGAGCTGATGTGAAAAAAACTTTTCTCAACTCAATTATAGTGCTATTAGCATCTCCATTGATCTATAGAAGAACACTCGACGATTCAACACGAAGAATTCGTGACTGAGCATGTAGCAGAGGATTCGTGACAATCGGAATTCCAGGAGAGGAAATATTTCCTAAAAAGTACGAAAATCTGTAAAATAAGTTTTTGCATGTTAATGTTTCCGTTTAGTCGCGTCATGATCGATAGTTTTTCAAGAAGTTAACGACTCTTCGAACTTACCTACCTATGCATTCGGTCGATCTCTCCTATTGTGCCAAAATTCTGAACTAACACGGTAGTGGGATTATTCCATCGACGTCGAATGCATCTCTTTCGACTGTATGTTTGCAAAAAATTTATTCATATCTTGCGATTTTGATTTTATATATCTGGAAACATTTCTCTGTATTTTGGTCAAGTCATAAATTCCTTTTTTATTCAAAAAACTCCTAGACTGTTTCATGTGGGTTTAAATAAAGGAAAATGTTGCTATACAAACGGTTTATTTCAATTTCGTATGCACCGTTTTTTAAATCTTCTCTTTAAATGTTCTCCGGGTTCCGTAAGGCGGGATCGCTTCACTACTTATCGATGAGCTATTTTAACGAAGGGGTTCAAGGGGATAATAGCTGAAATGGATTCCATGTTTTTTTACACCATCAGTAACGATAAACATGGATTTGACGTCATTTGAAATGGCATGTTGTTTATCCATGGCCTTAATAGTTTTCTAAGACATTAGAAAATAAAATAAATCTTCGGAATTAGTATCAAAAGTTATTTAAACGATTCCAAGACTTTCATCAAACTGTAGAAACATGTTGATACTCGAAAGGAGATGTTCGTTCCATTGGAAACGGCTACATTTACTCTTGGGGTAAAACAATCAGCATCCGAAGAGAATTCGTTCCTCTTGGGGGATGATTATATTTTTTATGCAACTGACGGGAGGAAAATTAGCTCTCGGTCCACTCAACGTGGCGTACGCGCAAACAAACGTATGAAGGGCGCGCGCCTTCATTTATTTATTCCCGCTCCTCGGGGGCGAGGGCGCCCCGGGGGCGATTCATCCGTTTACTCATTTCCTCCCTTTGGTGCGCCCCGCGCGCGCGGGGTTCTCTCCTCGATCGGAAAACCCGCGGGGCGCGACAACTTCAAAAGCGACCCTATCGGTCCAATGGCGCCGGTGCACCACCGCCACCGCCGCCGCCGGCGCCGCAGGAGCGGTCCGGCGCCCCCTTCGGTCGCTTTGAAAGGGGTCAACCACCCCCGCGGCGTAGAAGCCAATCACGCATTTGAGCGAAAAAATGCCGATTTGACGCCCTGGGTAAATTCGCGGGAGAGTCATCGGAAGAGGAGAGAGCGGGGGGGGGAGGAGAGAGCCCCCCCCCACCCCATTAGCCCCCGCCGTTCCACACAATTTCGTTTCGGATCCGCACATTTTTATGCGCCACGAAGATACAAAAAAGAACGGGTGGCTGTTGACCGTGTATTTCTTTGATGCTTAAAGTTCCTTTCCGTAACTGATGTAATCGCGGCCTTCTCCTCCTGTATTGAGCAAATACCACCGCGTTAGATTGGCATTCCGAGAAATTTGCCGCCGAACAATGCACCCCTAACAAATTCCTTCATCGCTTCAGGATGGAGAGTTTTATTCGCCTAATAGTAATTAAATGGACATTTGGAAACAGTTTAGCCAAATATGGGTATAGAAATAAGATGTGTGGTGATATTTTATTAATTTTTCGCTATAATATACCCTTATGGTTTCTTTATTCTTCATATATTTGTTTCGTCTCCGCGGTTATATCTTCGCGTTTACCTAATAACGAGGTATTTTCGTAATAAGTGAGTGCTTGAGCATTTCGGTTAATTTAATTGCCACTGAGATTCAACGGCTTTTTTGTGAAAATAAAAAAAACATTCTTTCTTGAAAGAAGGTATTTTATATCTTGTCCTCGAAACAGTGAAATATCTGCATAGCTCCAAACATATGTTTTAAAGTTCGTATAATACCCTTTTCTAAATGGATATTTGAAGACCAAATCTAGATGTTACAGTCAAGAATGGAAATTTAAACTTCTGATAATAAATATTTATGTACCTGATATTTCGTTGAAGTTGGCTGTTTTTTTATTGATCATACGAAATATGTATATGCGCTACCTAAAAACAATGCCAATGTAATAATTCAAACGTGGGTTTCTGTGGGTGGTAGGAAATTACTGTTATTAAGAATTAGGTTCAAAGTGGTTAGATATCCCTTTCGAAAGGTTTTCTTTTTGATTGGATTGGTCTTTTAAAAGTTTTGACTCATGGTTGTAACTGTCAGAGAGGATTGCAAATTGTTCGCTGCTTATAGTAGGTTTGCACTTTCACCTGGATTTTACTTTTGGTTGGGAATTTTTTATATTCATCGCGTGAACTATGTTTTTGGCTCTGAGTTTTCCTGTTTAGCCTCCGTTAACTATATTCTGGTACTCACTCGCTAAAGAGAATAGTTTATTTAGAACCAATGTGATGGCTCCATTACATTAGCAGTAAGTAAATACGGCGGTGTCGACGAATGTGCGTTGAGTGAGTGAACGGTCATGCTTTGAAATCCCTTTTGGCAATCCATTAAGTCCTGGAGAGGCGATCGCATCTCTCGGAGGCCATGGGGTCCTACACCCAATGCGATGTCGCCTCAACTTCAGAGCCCTCTAGATCCGGGAATACATATTTGTAAAAGGAATAAAATAAACACGGGTTCGGCCTTCTTTGCAGGGATGCGCTTTCAGTCTGCTCGGATTGGCCAATCCACTCACTTTCGCAAGTCACTTTCGCTTCACGGGATGACCCCTTGAGGGACCTTCTTCCCGAGTTGCCTTTCGTTCACATAATACGTGCTTACACAGGGATGCGAAATAAAATGATAAGGTTTTGCCTTTTGAGCTCTCCCTATTCAATATTTTTATGTTACGTTCAATTTTTATTCCTTTGCAACAGTTCTGTATCCATTCTAACTTGTGACCAAATTAAAGTATTTTTTTACTAGAAACTGAAATTACCTCCCTACATTAAATGCAAATGTAGAAATGTGAATATTGGCGACTACGAAAATGTAATTCGTCCCTTAGCAATCAATTAGCATCTGAAAGCTAAAATTTGCTTATTTTGCCCATTTCCATTTGATATGTATGGTACTTGGCCTCACTTTTCCTGAAAATAGACATTTGTAGCTTTCAGAGAAATAGAATAAGAACAATATACTGGTAATTACTAGATTTACTTGTTTTCCGATAATTTACTTACAAAACAGATCACGCATATTATATTTTAGCATAGGTTAACAAAAGTGTCTTTATTTGTGGGATGGAAATGATAGCAGTAGGAGAATAAGTAATTTTTGTGTAGCAGAACTTTACCCCACGTTATTTCCACGATCCCAAATGCATAAGTAAAAGGATAATTAAGTGGGCTCTTATAATATTCAAAGGACTCGCTAACATTTTTATGCATATTATTTTTTATCATTATTCATGGTAATCTATCAGTTAAGGTAGGTCTCCGATGGAATCACCCCTTCAGTAACTCTATCTTCACTTCTGAATACCTACTTTCTGCTTTTTATGTTTAAGATGCAAATATATAGTTTCATTTTTTTAAGTTTATATACAGTATGAAGGTACTAATTTATCTCTCCAGATAATTATCTCTTTGTAAATATAAACTCCTTGAAATTTGACGTACATATTGGATACATTTTGCCTATTACCTCCGGAACGCAGTGATATTGCAATCATGCATAAATATCATAATAGCCGTTAATAACCTTCCAAATGTTAGATAGTTAAAACGCAACATAAAAATTGATGCTATTTTTTGGGATTCTAAAAAATTATAAGAGTAACACTTTGAATTTTGCCGGTTGTAATGTACATATTCAAAATCACAATGAGCAATCCGATACCGAGGGCCTATCCAAAGTAAGTATGTTTCTTTTTAAGTGCCTTAAATCAGATTTCATATTAGGTTTCATTTTATTAGTTAATTTATTTTGTAAATTTTTTGTCAAGCACTTAAAATAAAATATAATTGCTTTGAAGTATGTTTATTAGATTGAATGTTATATTTATATTATATAGATAATCAAATTAGCAAAGTAAGGCATTTCAACTGTGTGACGTAACATTATGTTTTTCTATAGATCGATAGATACTAAGAAAGGATCAACGTTGCTGATCTTTGCATTCAGCCTTATGTTATTGGCTCACCACTCATGAAGGGCATTTGGATGTGGGAAAGACTAATATGCTCTTTAAGAGTTGAGAAGATTTGTAACTATCCAACAGCTATTAACGAGAGCACTGAAATAATTTCAGGTGGGGAAATACCCTACGTAGATTTGGGATTTGGGCCCACTCCGGAAGCAAATCTGTTCCAGTTTATTGATCTCCGATGATGAAGCAGGGTCATTGGGAATCGCCAATGTGGCTCGTAACTGCAGTCACTAAGGAACAAAGACAAGTTCCATAGAAAGAGCAAGTCAATGTAGAGTAGGGATCTAGATTTTTTTGTTTATTTTTAGCCGACAGGCTTAAAAACATTCTATGTACTACTGTGACTGCCTCATAGTACTTTATTTATGAATGCTGCAAATAATTTACTTTAGATATAAAAATGGATTAGAGGGTCAATTAATTTTAATTCCTTTTCTTAGTGGAAAAAAATTAAATTACTTTGAACTACTACGTTTTAACTCGTCATTCACTTTTACTGAATTTATCTCTTTGTTTTACGCTTACTTTTTTGGGGATTAACGTCGGAATATTCTAATTTCTCATTAAATTTTTCATTGAAAAATTATAAAATGCTTATGATTTTTGAACGCAAATCTGAGCTCGATATAGCCGTTGGAATAAAGCCAAATTCATAGAATTCAAAATTATTTGTGATTAATCGAATTTAGATCAATATCCTACCCCTCTTGTACCTTTCATTGATCTTGTCCATTTTCTATTTTACAGAAACTAGATTTCTGTTCCATTACCCAAGCATTACAATTATTAAATTTCTTGTTTCCCCACGAAATATTTGAGTTAATATTAACACCTGAGTTAGCAGCAGGATTTCAATAAAAACCCTATATGAAGTAAACGGTAGGAAAAAATATTTCTAGTTAAAACAATAACAACCGAAAAATGAGATACGAATTTATCAAGTAGATCTAATTTAGTTTTTATAGAGTATCTCATTAAATATTACCGTACTTGGCAAAAAAGTACACATTTGATAGCATTGGTCTTATCGCAGGTCTAGATTTAAGTCTGCAACAACATGAACAATATTCTGTGAAGTATTTAATGTCAAATTAACTGTTTCCCAGGTCACTAAATAAAATCACTTTGAAACCGGTATTTTAAAAACTCGTTTCAAATTAAAAATACGTGGGTTCAAGTGAGAATTTTACACACCTGTTACTAGGTGAGTTCTACCCTCACTTTTTGATAGCAATCTTCGAGTTGGAATACGGACTCTGATTTTTGAATAAAATAATGAAATGTAACGCTAAGAGTTGTGAAAACTACCTGTGGATATAAATAATCCGAATTGGTCCTTTAGGTGATGCGTAGCTATCCAAAAAGTGTTCCATCATAATAGTTAAACATTATGAGACCCAAGAATAAGAAAACCGTTCGATGAGGAGTGGTCATAATTATTTATTCGCAATATTATTTTGCAAAAATGTAATGTTATGTAATATTCTTAGCGTAACGTGAATTGTGTGTACGTTTCATTGATTTTACTTTAGTCTTGCGTCATCGGGAGTTGTTTAATATAGAAACGTATTAAGTTTACCTTCGGCAACGCTGGAGATGAAATACGACGTTCAGAGCGCTGCATTGAAATTTAGATTCGCGTATAAAATGGTGCAGGAGGCTTATGAGGAGTCTGTTTCTCCTCAAACCACAGCTTTAGGATGATTTCACATGAGAGACGGGAGGACAAGGCACTTCAAGGGAGGCGAACCCGGGACTCCAGTCTCTGCTCTTGCGGAATTAAATATTACCACGCCTGCTGCGCTATGGCGAGAGAAGGTAATGGAATAGCGTTAAGAGCGCGAAAATATTGAAAACTTAAATGGTGCCAACAAGACGTTGGTAATATAAAAATTGCAAGTGAGACGTGTTTGTGGGACGCTGTGGGTGTCCGAGACTGGTCTCTCATACCCGAACAGCTGGACGTTCACGTGCATATGGGCTTTTCCCCAGCTGAAGTTGATGTTATTAGAAGATGGGAGGTTTCTTCCGTAGGTAATCGCTGCGAATGAAATTCGAATGCATCATTTTGATCTTGTGAGTAAACAGAAAAGCTCTGCGTTGAAACCTCCGGCATCACGAGCACTAAATATAACATGTCGTACCATTGCACACATCTCTAAATGGAGTGCTCCCCCAGGGATGCATGCACTGAACATTTTCCAAGGCCATATCTATCGCAAAAGGCCATGTTTGAAACCAATTGGCTCTATGCTGCATCACGATAAATCACGGATGCACACTACAAATGTACTGTTGCTGAATATTTCGCGAAAATCCCTGTGAAGTGTCTTCTCCTCATCCTCTCTATGGTCCAGACGTAGCCCCACTTGACTTTTTATGTTCCCCAATGTAAAAAAAACACCTTCGTGGAAAGAGTTTTTCAGCACCAGATGCTGTCGTGAAGGCGGCTGATACTAATTTTAAGGACCTACCAAAAAATGGCTTCCAGTATGTCTTCGAAGACTGGATTAAGGGGGTTACTAGTACATTGCATCCAATACAAAGTATTTTGATGAATACCATCAAATTTGGAGAATGAGTAACGATACGTTGTTAAAAATATTAGGACCGTACACTATTAAACAGCCCTTGTATATTGTTTTGTTACTGTATTCGCAAGAGCCGTTTACTATGAAATGGTTTTGAATATCATTACGTGGATTTGGGTTTTTTTCTAATTGGGATGCTGGTCCAATAGCCTGTAGTATGGATAGTATTTTGTAGCATGGGAATATAATATGAAAGACAGGCTTTGGTAAACATAATAGCGTTAGATTTGGTGAAGTAGGGAACATTATTTCTGCGTAGAATGTGGACGCTTTGCAAGGATTAATTGTCACAACACTATAATCGAGAACTATTAGAAAAACTGATTTTTTTCGTTGGTTAAATTCATAATATCATGTAACTTCAACTTTTATGATAGAGTTAAGAGCCGCTTGAAGTTAGGAATGCACTTTGAGCAGGAGGAACAATTAATTAATGGAACTAGAACTCACAACTTTTAAATTATGAGAAACACTCATTCTTAGACCCTCGTGATGGAAATATGCAGAAATAAGTCAGGAGCATGTTTATCGTAAATTAAAACACATGTCAGTTTATAAAAATTAATGGAAAACCTGTACAAGTGGCTAAAACAAGACCGCGTTTCCTTCTAAGTCGGCGGTGACGAGCAAATGATGAAAAAAGGCAGGTACCTAAAATGTTCACTTCCTCCGCCTCGGCAATCCTCCCTGCTGGCTAGTGACCTTCTTTTGCTATCCGCCCCCTCACCACATTTTGCGTGCCCTCGCTCGACTCCATCCCCGACATTTCTTCCTCTTATCCCGGACACGGCTCCCAGATATCGTATGCGCTTTCGCATAACTTGAACTTTGCGAGGATAGCACCTCCCTGATCCCACCTCCCTCGCTGGAACCCTTGGTGCCCGGGTGGCTGGGTAGGTATTGATGGCTTCCATTTGAATATGCTTTCGTTTCCAAATCTCAGGGAAGAAAAATAAAAGTACACACTACTGTCTCCTTTACTCCTCTCTCTCTCTCTTACATCCCATCCCATCCAAAATCCCCTAGAGCGTGCCATTCGTTCCCTTTTTGTAATGCACAGCGCACAACTCACCTTTCCCTGGGAGTTAAAAAGGAAACAATAGGCAGGTAAGTGATAAAAAAGCGAACGAGCCAACAAAATGCACCCTTTCCCTTTCAATGGAATATTTTTTGCTTGGGTGCACGGGGGGGTGGGGGGAGTGGGGGGTGGACTCAATACTTACTTTGGCAGAGGCTTGCGATGCAACGGAGTTGGAGCGGCGGGGCGTTAGGAGCGCGGTCGAGAGGAGCGGTCATGGACGGAAATAGCGAGTGTTTTAGTGGAGTGGAAAATCCACCCACCGCATAGGTTTCGCTCGTGTGGAACCCGATTAGAAAGAGGAATTGAGCCTATTAGGTATTGAGAACGTTGCAGAAATATTAAAAAAAAAAATATCTGGTGGATTTTTTCGTGAGGATAAATGTGGTGGTGGGATAAATCAGGTGTTTTAATAAATGCTTTCTTTTGGATGGAAAGGGATCCTAGAAGCTTCATTTTTTATGAAAGGATTTGAAAATCACAAATAATTATTGTTATCAATAGTATTGCAATAAGTAACAATAAAAAAAAACATTTTAATGCGCTTGATATTAGGTAATCAAGATTTAGTTTATCACATTAAGATAAGTTTTTCCCAAAATAAAAATCTAAACCTATATTCAATAATTCGTGATTATTAATTCATAATTATGCGATTAAAATTTAATTTAATACCTTTAAAACTCATAATAGTAATAATTTGCAGATTATGTAAACAGCACAAATACTTATTTAGTATTTTTCTTATTATAAATTTATTTAACATCACAATTTTAACAAATTATGTTTATATAACTTACTTATAAAGTAACTTACTCTCTTCCGGTTCGCACTTACATGTTAAAAACGTTGAGTAAGAACCTACTCTTCTTTGAAGTAATATGCTGTTTCCATAAACTTGCGTTGGATTCATCCACAACTATTGCTTTTCAGAAGTGCGAATATATCTTTTAAAAACTTCTCTTTTGCGCATGGCACTGGCGGTAGAATTTTAAAAAGTTCCTTATTATTACGAAATTTATCAAATATCTGTTGCCATGAGAAAATTTAAAAAAAGATCCAATCATCTTCCAATCTGGATTTTCCGACAAAAATGGAAAGAATTCACGTTTAGAGAATACATGATAGTCTTGCTTATAATTAATGCCACGTAAATGATGATTCCTATTGATTTTTAATATCGTCATTCATTCTGTGAACTTTGCATGGATTTCAGAATTTAATTCAATTCTTTTTAAAAGCCTCACATAAATATCTCTCCGTTCAACTAATTAAGTATTTATGTAGAATGATCCACAAATATGCTTAAAAAGTAGGTACTGCTTTTTGGTTTTACTGTCGTCACAATAAAACTGCATAGATAGGTACTTTCAATTACAAATTTACGGAGAACGCTTTCACGGGGGCTCCATTGATGAGGACTGTATTATTAAACCCCTGATTACTCACCTTCTCCGTCTGATGATCCCCAGAATTCGCATCCGCATTTGAGTAGGCTTCCTCTCCTCTTTCTCTGTCATCATCATCATCACCAATCTCCAGTATTTATTCCTAAATTTCAAGCATATCTTTGGAAAGTACACTTTCTTTTTTCGCTCCTTTACTCATTGTTGCCATTCACAATTATGAAGCGTCATTAGAAATATTTCCATCGACGGTGTAATTATTACATGCATGACTGATGAAGTATAGGTACTATATTCGAGACGTATGTCCATTAATCTAGAGGTACTTGACTATGCACCCATATGTTACGGTTTAAATCGCGAGGAGCTGAATTTATTCGACTCAAGTAGCACGCTAAGCCAAGACTGATGCGAATAAAATCTGTGTGCAAACTGAGATGAACGATTTCCGTGGAAAGTAGCTGAGGCATGGTGATTTCGTTGTCACAAATAAACTTCAAATTCGAGACCCCTGAGAGTGCATACCACATGCCTTAAAATGTAATGTTTCAACAAGAGTCTTGATGACAACTATATTTAGCGTCCATTTGCGTACGAAAGAGCAGGAAAGTGAATGTATATGTACACTTTGAAATTCTGAATAGTCACGATGATGGCGAGAAAATGCGAAAATTCGTAGAGAAACACGAAGGAGAGGTGAAAAATAGTATATTTGGCTTTCTCTGCAACTGGAGTGGCAGTGATGAGCTTGAAACGGGGAGGACGAAGGGGTAGGTAGGGGTGTTGGCCGGAGGGTTGCTGAGTGAGGTTTCTTAAGGGACTGCAATCGGAGGTGATTTTTCGTGGGTTGTTAAGGGGGGTGTTGTCGTGAAGCAAGGGGGAGATAGGAAGAGAGGAATAGAACATGCAGGAAAGGGAAACGAAAATAATTTGCGGTAGTGGACGGAAGGGAGGAGAGGGGAGGGTTTTTCCAGGGAGGGAAGAAGGTGTGGCAGAGGAGAGAGAGGGGCGGCAGAGGGATGGTTTGAGGGGTGAAAGTGGAGGATGGGGGAAGGGGTCGGGATGGAGTG
>LYUA01001099.1:325597-335809 GCA_002093875.1 Calopteryx splendens | reverse complement strand
TATATATACATATATTAAGGCTTTAAAAATATATATATATGATATACTAGCTGAATGAATGACACTCGAATTTAGAAACTTCACCCATGAAAACAAGATGTAAAAGTTTTAATTTTCCAAATATTTTTTAATTAAAATTCTTTACAGTTTTTTCATCCATCCTGCTTTTGCATTCGTTATTTTTAATTTCGATACATTCCACGCACTGGATAAAATATTAAAATTTCATATGATGTTGTAATCGTCTTCCTTACTTGTAAATTTGATATCTTTGTATTATATTTATTTTATAAATCTCTCTCCTCTCTTTTTAGCATCTACTAATCATAGATTAAATGTAGTCATATTTTTTCCTTCGTATTATAAAAATTTGGCTTGCCTACTATTTTATGTATAGCAGTCTATCTAAGGCCTTATACTCTTATATATACTTATACAGTATTTTTTCAGTTGATTTTCAATTATAAATGCTTAAACTGTTTTTATTGTTCTTTCTTAGTCATTATAATTTAATACCGTATTGACATGACTGCTGCAGCTGCGTATGCCGAGGGTGGCATAGTGTGGTGGATGGCTCGCATGCTTCCTTGCCAAAACACCGAGGATTCGAGCTCTGCTGCATTGAGGGCGGGACGTCCCTCGGGAAATCTCATGACTAGTTGAACGTGGTTTTTCCGGAGACTAATGTCACGCCGGTCTTCAGGAGCTTACACAAGGAAAAGTCTAAAATTGTGCTCTAAAATTCCCATCACTCATAATAATGAAACTGCGTTTTCTTGAAACCCAAAGCTACAATTAATATATCCTCACCTTAGTAAACTGTATTCTGGAGATTGAAATATGCGCTCTCCTTTGTGGATATATACTAGAATTTATGCGCCAAGACTCAATCAACTCACTTAATTACTGTGTACTTGTATTTGTCGTCAAAATTCTTCCAAGTAGATGGCATATTAGCTAGTATTTTTCCATGAGGAGATACATTTAAAAATTAAATAACGGTTAGGATTCGGTTTATCTAAAAAAATCGAATAATTAAGCGTTCCACTTCACGTGTATCACCTCTCCTCACGCTCTTCAAACTGTTTTACTGCCCTCAGCTCCGAAATTTCGCTTCTTTTACGTCCTGTCCCTTAGGGTTTTAAGTCCGCCTCCTGTCCCTAGAGCATTCCCCGACCAAGCTCCCCTCCGCCACACCACCACCACTATTTGCCCCGCCATTCCGGTTGATGGCCTATGGGCAGGAAAGGGAAAGGCCAATATGCAGGCGTATGCATAATATGGCCAAATTAAACTTGGGAAACACTTAACCTCCAATCTCATCATGCTTACCCTTTTGGCTGTCGGGTACATTGTCCGAGAGGTCTTCGGTATTTTTTCTCCATTTCCTCTGGTTCAATATTGGTAATCAGATTCCACCTTTACCAACATTTCATTGTGCCTTTCTCTCTGGATAATGAAGTTATTCACTTTGTTTTGACTTGCATTCTGAATATCATTTATGATGACACCCTTGTATTATTGAGTTACTCTATAGCGATTTTGAGGGTAAGTTCCTCTTCCTTATGATAAAATAATATTAGAATGTCATTCATTGGTAGTCATTGGCCTTATAAACTATATGATTTGAAGTATCTGTATGCCTAAATATAATTGCACTATACATTTTCTTATGTTAGGTGACAGCGAGTGAGGCAAGCAGACCAATCTGGTGGCAGGACCAACCTGGACAAAGTCACCGTCATGGTGGCCTTAATAAACGAAGACGATCCATCGGTAAGCTTATCAATGTTTCTCAGCCATTTCTTGTAATGCTGGCCAAATTATTAGGTCTAGTATTATTCTTTAGTGCACCAGTGTTTAATAGCAAAGCTGTTGCTCTGCCTTCACGATATGATTATTATTAGTTATACCTTACTCAGATGCACTTTTGAGGAAATAGAAACTAAACTTGTAAAAAAAGCGATATGCGAATTTATGCGAAAGCTAATTATTTTTCAATACTGAGGTAATTTGTGCAGTTTACTGAATGTGGAAGAATTATTTGACTTTTTATCAAATTTTTTCAAGTGTTTTTAAGCAGCATTTACATATTCTGCAATAATATGGTAGAGTTTAACGATGAAACCCAAATCCTCGAAAGCTAGTGCGATATTAATGAATCATTGTGAATGACTGGAATTCAGTGCAGAAACTCTGCTGATAATTTTAGCCGATTTAATTTTTGTTTTACATTAAAGAAATGTTATACTAAAAATCAATTTTATTGTTAAATAATACAATAAACCTGTGTGCGGGATTTTAATTAAATTTTATAAAAGCAAAATACTATGTCTTCAATGATAATATTCTTATCAAGTTTTGATTATAAGCAGTTCCACCTAGTTGAAACTATCGTGACTGAAAGTGATAGATGGTTGTTGAAATGTAATCGCCGCTAGTTTTTGGTGGTTGGGAAATAATTTTCAAGGACGCGACTGCTACACACCTAAAACGACACTCCATAAGTTCCGCCACGAAAATATAGTAAACCAAAAACATATCCGTATGATTTTGGTTTACTATTTAAACGTTATGGTTAAGCCCGTTACTTAATTTATTCTGCAGGCATCGAAACCAAAGTTAGAATAACGCATAAGGCTGTCGATATGCTCGATGTTGCGTTACGTTTTGTCTCAAGTTTACGATTTTTTGCTCTGTTCAGCTGAATGTAGATACGAATACATAAACACAGGAGCATATGTACTCTCACACATTTTATGGTGTTCTTTCATCTGCAATGAGTTAATTTTATTTTGTTTGAATTATTTTAATTTGTAAAAAACACTTAAATTAACGGTATCTGAATTCTCTGCAGTTGTTGATACTTTGTTGTGAACAAAAATGATAAAAGCTATTAAATTTTTATTTTTAATTTTCATGATCACAACTACTTTTTAAATACTCAGTCTATAAAATATGAAGCAGTTACTAGTCTCAGTGGATACTCAAATTATGGTCTCATTATACTTAGAATTCAAAAATCATGAAGCAAGTATGCATCAGGAAGGTGAATAATTCGATTCATATCATACTTTGTGGTAATCGTTCAATTGCCTACACCCCCAGAATAATATTGATGTGAGATAATGCTGTTGATAAGCCATGCCATTGTTTTTCAGTGCACATTATGCAAAAGTCGTTTAGTTCATCCTCACTTGGAGGCTGTCACTTCCGATGTTACTGGCAGCCTGCAGTTACTTTTCTGCAATTATTATTTTGATTTATGATAATTCTTAATTTAAAATGGAAGGTACCTTCTGTTTAGAATTAACGATCAATTTTAAAATAGCAATCAAATAGGATGCATTGCATCAATTTCAAGTAAAATTAATTATTTTGGATGGGAGACGAGGTAATTTTTTAAACAACATTTTTTGTTTTATTAATTTTTCTATATCGAAAATGAATTATATGCTAAATCTTACGAGGGTTCATGGCAACAACAAATCTAAATTGGACTTTAAAAAAGTCTCCGCGTATTTTGCATGTAACTTATGAGACACCAAAATTAAGTAAAATGATTGTGTTATAATTGAAATTTCTTTTGTGAATTTCGTGTATTTTACTTGTAGTTATTCTATCGTACGACAAACTACTACTTTAAGCATTGCTAATTTGCATTAATTGTGCTTAACCTTTCCCTGCGGAATTTCATTGAACAATAGTTTTTACAGAACACGTTTACGTAAAAGCTAGTAAAGCCCTTTCTTAATTTTGGTCTTTATTCAGTTCTTAAATCTTGTCCTGCATTTCTTAATTTTTTTCGTACTTTTTGTCCAGAAAGTCTAGGAAAGTATTTCATCCTTCACAGCGTCACATTTATACACCTTTACAAAAATTTCAGACCGACTTTGCGGAAAGACGATCTTAAAAAAATCCTCACTCATTTCAAAGTCCCTTGAAACTCTGTGCAGAAGTGGCAAAATTTCTCTTGGCACACCATGCTGTGCCTCAAAAGTGTGTGGGATGGATAGGTGGAATCTCGTTCCTCTGCGAAACATTGCAGGATCAAAGATTTTTTCAACCTTTGGAATTACGCTATCGGAGGTATGAAATTCCATCAGAGTGCATTCAATTCTACGGAGCCCTTTTTTATGCTCGGATAATTCAATTCCCATCCCTCGAATTCCCAGGCACCGCCCGCCCGCCGCGACTCCACTAGAGCGTTTCAGAGCGAAACTCTTCTCCACAGGTAATCCAACCAACCAACCACTCTCCTCCCCCTCCTCCTCTTCCCTCGCTTGGCGGCGGCACTGGCGCAGTTATCGCTCCTCCTCCCTCCCTAAGTAATTGAATTTCTCATTCGCGTCCTGCGATCTTCACTCACGTGCACTCGCTCACGAATGTGAATGGTGAAGCCTGCCTCGGGGAAAAAAACAACCGCAAAGCGACCTGGCGTCCGTTACGTGCTTGGTTCCCTTCCCTGTGGGGGAAACATCTATGGCAGCTCCCGCAGGCCAATTCGGTTGCACTTGGAATAAGTGTAAGATCATCCTTCTTCGCTCGAGGTAGAAATTAATTTCTGGCTAAAATAGAGAAAAATGAAATTATTACCTTTTAAGAAGTCACCCAAAATGCTTCTAAAATCCTCATTCCACAGCTGAAGAATGTCATTTTGAAACAAATCCATTGAAAATAAATTTTAGATAATAAATAATTTTTAAAAATATTTTCTATGACCTGGGTGATTAATAAATACAAATTAACCTGAGCGATTAGGAATTAAGTGACCAATTGTGTTGCCAGAATGGCATAATATTTGTTGAGAATACAATAATGACAATTTTTGTGGTCATCAGAGTCTTAATTAGGTAATTTTAACATAAATATTGCCCTTCTCGCCATCCGAATTATATCCAAAAATGAAATTTGAGCTAAAAACTAATTCTAGCATAGAATGAAATCACAAGTGAGGTCTCCATTCGATAGCCTCATTTGCTCTTCAGCCCGAAGATCGCCCCCATCCGATCCGTTCTTCCCCATTCCAATGACTTCCTTCAATCCTCGGTATATGTACGCCCAACATGCCATTCACTTTATTTGGCCCTTGGTTTTACTCGCGGACGCTCTCGGGCTTCCCTATTTTCTATTTCTAAAGTTGAATTTCGGCTCAAAGTGTGTCCTATCCCTTTCTAGTTTTACCAATAGTGGTCCATTTAGCTTTCCATCTCTTCTTCATCCGGGAAATTCTCTCTTCACTTCATGTCTTTATTTGGTCATAAGGATCCGCACCTCTGGCACCAGGTCTTGAAGGCTGCTGCTATCCGTTCGCTGGCCTATATTTCTACAGTCATTTGTCTTCGTCTTACCAGGTGCCCCTTACACACAATCATTTACACGTTCAATTATCTGGTTTGAAACTATGCATTCCTTATGGCCGTATTGGTTCGGTTATTTTAAATTTTCATCCAACCGATTCATACTTACATCTACACGAAAAGCCTTTAAATCACAGTTATCCAGTTATGCCTTGAAGTACAAGATTGGGCTAAAAATAACTTTATGATATTCAGTGAACCACCCAGCTAAATTTTGTTTTCGTTCATTTTCACCTACTTTTGAATTCTTCATTTCGTGTCATTGGCCTATTTTTGTTCTTTTTTACAATATTTGAGATTAAGTTAACTATAAATCCATTGCATAACATTATTTTTTCATATTTATTGTAATTTTTACAAGCATAAGGAGCCGAGGATAAGTTTGAGCAATACATATCTCGTCTATAATTGTTTTAATCAACACTTTGAAGCCAGTACAAACTAATATTTGTGCAAATTTCTTCAAAGCATTTATCGATCACTTTGCAACATTTTATGATACAAAGGAAAATTATGAGTCCCAATTTCCCCTCCCTGAGAACCTATCGCTAATAATTTTAATACCACCCAAGACTGCTTTCTGTCATCGCTCGGGAGGAAAACTTTTACATCATTAATTTTACTCTTACTGATGCCAATGTGCTGCAATTTAAAGAATGGTGTGAGACCTTGTTAAAATTTTTTAGAATCCCGTAATACATCTATTTCTAATGCAACTACTTCGAAGGCATTATCAGAGTTTAGTAGACTATGTCGAGCTAACAAAACCTAGTTAAGTGACTAAGTGTTCCTAGAATATCCTTGTGAAGATTAGGCCTTGCCACTTAAATCATCTATGATGGTATTTTTTTTCAAATAAGCGTTCAATTTTAAATGCCATTTTCCCAGATGATATGCCTCTTCTAGAATTCCTTTGAAAGAAGTGTGCATTGGTAAATCTCTTATCATACGGCAATGCTATTGAGCTGTGAGTTAAACTCTCATGATAGGCTTTTTAAATCTATTAATAGGCATCATGGATCCATCTATGGCGTACATACTCCAGGAGGTATGCATAGATGGTCTGGAAGCAATAATACTCATTTTCATATTACTCGTTTGTCATCTAATGCTCTATTGGCTTAATTATTTAATAATATATACTGCATCTAATACATAAATATCAGCGTAAGGCATAATACCATCTGTTCTTTATATTTAAGTGTAAATCTCCAAGTTGTCATTAGCCCTCGGTTGGTTATTTGATATAACATCACCGTTCCCGGTTGCATTAAACGTTTCCGAAAGAAAGAATTAATTGATTTTAGGTGTACATTTTGGAGATAAATGGCTACCATGCTCTCATTACACTCTATACTAATTTAAGACAAAATTGCTCGAAGTCAGTTTCAAATTTTGTGTTCTATTAACAATGATTCCTCAACGATTATGCCGATATACAATTTAAAGTATTACAATTGCCTAAATATCAGTAAATAGGCGCTCCGGTGAGCTTTTAAACTACTCATAATATGACAACAAGTATGTGCGATCACGATTTGGCATAAAAATTATTTTTTATAGGTTATGATAAAATTTGCGGGAAAAGCGCTCCCGAGTCATTGTCTTAACGCTAAAGATTTTGAACGAATTGAGTCATTGATTGGAAAGTCAAGATCGCGAATAGTTTAATTTTAGGATGAATATTATTTTCAAGCTCATATTAAGCTCGCTTTTGATTAATCCTTAATAGAGTCAGCAAAAAATTAAATTATTAAATATAAAACATGCATTTTGCTTTAAAAGTCACTTATAACGGCAGATTTGGTTCCTCTTTGCTTTTCATTTCGTCCATCTCCACGGCAACGTCTATTGGCAGGGACGCCTCCTTCATCTTTTATTGATAAATACGCCATATCTATTTCAATTTCACAATTTAAGCTTTTTATCAGACTTTTTAACCCGGAGTTCTTATTTGCAGCATTTCTGAAGTCTCCATAAACTGGTATCGCTTATTTACGTATGTTATTACGTTTTATTTACGTATTTTACCCGAATGTCGTCAAGCGTTTACGTGATGTAGAAAACTTACTTAGGTCAACGTTCACCAAAAAACGCCTTTTCATGCTGAATTATTCAGTTGGAAAGAATATTTCCATATAAATGTCTTCAGTTATTGGTGACTACCACAATTGAGAAAGGAAACTATCTAGTGCAATTATATCATTGGTATTTGCGTCAGTGGGCTGTTAAATTATCATTTACTTATAATTAAAATATTAGCCAATATTGGGCCCCCAGCAATTCCGAAATGACTTTCTGATCAAACAACGAATTCAAATTCATCAATACGTTGGACGCATACGTCAATATTGGCTCATCTTGCTAAGGGGTATGCATTGGCAGCTGCCTGTGATGGAGTCCGCGTTTGTATGCAGTTCCTATCATGAAAGAAACAACAGAGGCGCATTAAGGGTACGGCGTTAGTGGTCAGAAAGTTTCCGAACTTCTTCCTAGTCGAGGACCACGTAAGTAGTAATGTATGTAAATCGAATTCAAAAATGAAAATAATTATTCCAATGTTTATTGACGTTGAAGGGCATCCTTAGAAATTCGAAGTATTTAATGAGTAAGCAAAGATAAGGTACAAGCCAAAAGTAAGTTAGTTCGATTAGTAACATCAAAGTACATTTTTATACTTTTAGTAGTGCAAGGAAGTTTATTTCAACTTGCTGACTCATTTAGGAGGTTTCATCACCCAATCGTTGAAATGTTTCAGAAACAATACAGTATCAATTTTATAAGACACTTTGTGAAATATTTTTTTGGATAAGTGGTGTTTATGATGTTTCTTTCTGACGTATATACGTAGGGGTTAGGTGGAAGAAGGGACTATTATAGTCTTAATCTCGCCCCAATAAAGACATTTTATTATTATTATTATTATATCCCAGAGCTATTCATTAAAGAGTGTCATTAAATGTTGCACAATTCATTTAACACTAATTTAATTTTGTGTTATATTTTGGTATATGAAATGGTGACTGGAGTAACTTTGTGGAACTCCTTCATGATGCGTAGGAAAGAAAATACTTCGCTATTCCACAGAATATAGTTTTATTGCGACCGGTTTCGAATGCATAGTGTCATCATCTGAGGATACTATGAATTCAAAACCGGTGGCAATAAAACTATATTGTGTGGAATAGCGAAGTATTTTCTTTCCTACTCATAATTATATTTTGGTGGCTTAACATGTAATAAGTGGTGGTACAATGTATACAAATAATTCGTGGTACAAATTTAATCGATTTGACGTATATGCATTGCGTAAGTGGCAGCCGTTGTAAATTGAAATAAGTTCGGTTCGCCGACGTCAACTGTTCGCAATCAGAATGCAAGCGATGTAGCTAAGTCCATATACGGCGATAACATTGGAATAAACTCCTCATTTTCCTATCCAGCATCAACTTCAACTGCGAACAAACTGCTACGTGGGCGTCCAGCTGTTCGGGTACGAGATCAATCTCGTATAGCCCACCGCGTCTCACAAACACTTCTCTTAATGTGCAATTTTTCCGTTACCAACGTATGTTAGTGGAACCCAATGCAATTTTATATATTTCTGGTACGTTAAGTTATTAGAAGATGTATTTTCACAATGGCAGCAGCAGGATTATTAATTACTTCCGTAAGAGGAGTGAATGGAGCTCCTGGTTCTCCTTCCTCTGAAATGCATTTTCTCTTCTCTCTAAATATTTTAAACTACCGTGCAGCTGTGGGCCTTGAAAGGGAATTCCCTGTAGGATAGAACTACCTCCCCACATAACTTTCTGTAGGCCTCGTCTGACGGTTTTTTCAGGTGAAAGTGAAATATGAATATAGCGTATTGTCTCGCTCTCACATCGCTGCCGAAGGCGAGCTGAATGTGTTTCAACATTCAACGGCTACGGTCGACGCAATCCTTGAGTCAAATCAATGGCATATGTACCATATGTGTACCTTCATTACGCATCAAGCTTACACCATATCATGACATTCATTTTTGCTCAATAAATTAAGCTAATAAAAATTTTATGATCACAATATAAAAAACAATCCTCGAACATTAGATGAATTAGCAATCTCGCCGCATAGTTAAATCATCATCAAGGATTGCAAATCCGAGGATTCGATTGTGGAAGCTCTCCAAACCATCCTGTTATCGTCAAATGTCTTCGCGTGTGCTCGTTATCTTCCATTGTTCATTTCTGCCTCTCTCAATGATAATGCATATTTCTTTATGGTCCCTTCAATTGTGGTCTTCAGTAAGCTGTCGTGCCTCATGGTTGCTTCAATTACTCGTAGCTTCGTTCCCTCGTCTTGCTTTGTCTTCAAATTATTCTTCAAATTATGGTCACCAACTCTGTGAAGGTTTTTCTTCATTCGTTTCTCTGTCCATACATTTTATTTTCTTCATTCTTCGGTTGCACCACACTTTATTCGCCTCTTTCTTCCTGTTTCTCCTATTGTCCACGTTTCTCACCCTTAGAAAGGTAAACTCCGTATTTAAGTATTTTCTTTGAATCTCTTCTTAATGTATATTCTAACTCTATTTTCGCCAAGAAATTACTTTTTCTGATAGTTAGCTTTCTTAAAATTTCCTATTCTGCCTTCTATGTCCGCTTCTTCCATCGCTGGTGATCTTCATAGCAAAACTTGTTGCCTTGCTCCACTGTATTTCCCTAGTCTTACATGTAGATTATCTTCCCTACATTGGCTGCAAACCATGACTTTAGTTTTATTCTTATATATCTCGAGAAAATACTTTTTTACCCCTTCACTATAGTCGATATTTTCATATGATTATATATATATATATATATATATATAT
>LYUA01001098.1:240996-255319 GCA_002093875.1 Calopteryx splendens | reverse complement strand
GACCATCGAGAGGGCCCCACGGAATGAGGCAGAATGGAGTGTGGGAGGACCGGACGAGTCAGAGGGATGAGTTTATCGAGCAGAGTCGGGCGTGCCGGCCTGAAGGTTAAACCCGTCGTCAAGGTGAATACGGGCTCGTAAATAACGAGCGAATTACTGGGAAAAATGCGACGTAATGAAAAGAAATCGGAAAGAGAAAAAAATGCTGCCACTTGAAATAACTCCATTGAATCGAGGAGAAATAAGCGTGGGCATGTGGGTAGGGGAGGGGGGTGAGGACGTTGCAAATAAACATGCAAACACAGAAAATGAGAGGAAAACTTCGGAGAAGCTTCCTTCTTTCGTGTTGACATTGAAGTTACTCAGGCCTCCGTGTTGAGTAATTGCTCATTAGGAATATTTGTGGTGAACATTAAGGGGGATAATTTTTATGGAATTGATTTCGTGCATTACTTTGACAACTGAATATATGGCAAATTTAATTTTCGTCACAGGATGTATAATACAAAATGATCTATGGATGATACCTACGCTAAATATTATCTATTGAATATGATTGTTTGATGGTAATGATTGATTGTTAAATAAAATACCCCAAAACACTCGTAATAGTGTTTCACGCACTAAAAATTAGACTAATGTAAATAGTCTTCGTTAAGATTCTATTATCTATAAGAAAATCTCATTTGAGGATTTAATAATGGATGTGAACTGTAATTTTTATGAATTCCGAAGTTGATGTGGAACAAAGCCCAACTTTGTAGTACTTCTGTTTGATGGTTAAATTATTAACCGGAAGATATAAATTTTGAGCATACATCAAATAAAATGTTTCTCTGCGTCACAGAGTACCATCAAAATGAACGAAGAAGGATATTTTCATGATAGCTGATTAAGTTTTCCATTCCGAGATTCGTAGAGTTGAACGTAGTTTTCAAGTTTGAACGGGTCATCTTCTACGATGATGATATTTCTCGAAATTATATCCGTCAAAACATTTGTCAATGCCATGGAAACCCTAAAACCATGATTTTTTTGCCGATGAATATTTATTTTCGCTGAAATTTGAGTACCAATGCAACTATTAATTATTTACATGAAATGAGATATTAATATTTTATCTTTCCAATACTCAAATGAACAACATATATGTTGATAAGCTTCTCCTCATATTAAGGTAGTCTGGAATTGGAGCAGTTCTTTACATTGTAGCAAACAGTTTACCCACGAAGATTTAGAATCAGGAAAATCGCACAGCTAGGGCGTTAGTCGGAGGTGCTCAGAGAGAGGCATCACCCACCCATGAACTTTCCATTTAGTAGGTGAACACTAAATTTTAGTGAGCTTTCAGGTCTCCAATTAGCCGTTTTACATGGTTAAAAAATATTTTGAGCTTAATAGAGGATATAATCTATTCAACGTTACTAAAAATAGAATTGTACTAAACTGTATTGTGAAAACTAAAATTTTTATTCTTCGACAGTGATATTGTAAATGTGAATAAATTCGCTGTATTGCATCGTTGAATTTCATAATTTTTGAAGAAAGGTTGTACACTAACCTTGTATAATTGCTTATGGGAAATCAAAGGTATATGGATTTAGGAAGTATTTACCCTACAAACGAACAAAAAAAGAACACAAGTGCTAGGAATATATTGTGGTATCGGCAACATACTTAGGCAAATTGAAATATTATGTATGTCTAAGTTTTAAATAAATCTATATTTGGACTTTCGTAAAATATGCTTTTTTTCAATTGAAGAGTTCTGAAATTCAATATTATGCGAACAACTTTTTTTAATCTCCAAATATTCCAGGGATCTATTTCATCCCCTAGATATTATGAGGGGTACACATAATATGAGTTTTTTCCAAAGAAGTTATTTTTCTTTGGAAGCATAGTCCAGAGTTTTATGTTATCATTAATGTTCAAACCCTGCGTTAGAATAATTCTTCGTCATTAAAACTTTATATTCAATATTAAAAATCTTGAAATCAATCAGGTCATTATACAGAGCTCTCGGGAGATAAGCATAATTGGATGGGGTTTACGTCTAGTCAAAATAAGTAAACTTGATCGGTAGACATAACCAGCGAGCCGACGGTAAATTCAACGTCGTGTAGACAGAAACAGCCAAGCATCGGCGGTTAGTCAGTTGGGCGTGGGTCAGCGGAGATCCTGTTACTTCGTCACTCACCTTTCGCCCACGGATGCCGTGTAGGCGTAGAGCCAGCTCCCGGAATCGCAGTCCCAGTGCGGGGCGGACCACCTTCCGGGGGAGGCGAAGAGCACCGACGACGCGGTGGAAGCGTTCCCGGAGGCCGCACCGCCGCCTACCGAGTACCTCCCCCCTCGCGGCCCCCTCGCCGCCCCGCCGCCTCCCTCCTCCTCGCCATCCACCTCTTCCGCCTCGCCCTCCGCCGCGCCCACCTCCTCCCCATCCTCCTCGTCTCCGTCGACGGACGATGCCGAGGCGTAGTCCCACTCCTCGCCGGCCCACACCCACCACACCGATCGATTAAGGACGGGGCCCGCGCCGTAAAGGATAAGGTGCACCGGATCCTCCACCACGGAACCTCCCTCTCCCGCGCCCGGACTCCCTCCTCCCCCCGCCGCACCCATTCCGCCTCCCCTCCAGTAGCCCATCGCCTTGGGGATGGTGGTGGTCACGTGGGCGCCGACGACGCTCTGGACGCCGCCCTCGGTCGTCGGGGGGTCCGCTTCCATCGCGGAGAGCGTGGAGGCCCCGAGGAGGATCGCCCTGGCCAGCGATTGGAACACCTGGTGGCACGAGTCTCGGGATAGGGCTTCGAGGGCAGAAGCTGCCTCCTCCGCCACCTGTATTAATGCCGGGATGGAGAGAGAGAGAGAGGGGATATACGTATAAAAAAACCTTTCTGTCATTCACAAAGTTTTAAAGTTTGACAGAATGGTAGTGAATTAAATAACTTTTGCCATTTTTCCCGAGTCCATAATTATTAAGAACCAAACGTTGTTTCTCCTCAGCCTCAGAGGTCCCTTTATGGATCACAAGTGAGAGTTTGGAATTATACGGAATAATACAACAGTGTGCAATGCAATATTGAGAATTAAAATTTCACACAAAAGGTAGCATGACAGAATAAACCCGTTACTATATCGTACGACTCGATTGAATTCTGCGTGATGATGCTTAAATGTGCGATTCCAGCCGTGTCAGAGTAATAAATGTGTTTTGGAATTGTCTCGGAACGTTTAATATATTTCGAGCAAACTTTCAATAAACAAAGCTAAAGGTTGTCTTACTTGTGTTTCCTCAGAGTGGACTAACACTCAGTAGATATCAATTGTAGAAACCAGGAGTCCATTTTGGGGAGAGGGTGTAAAATGATGATGTAAAATGAAAAGGAGAAATTCGTTATCAAACAACTGTCGTCCTTTAATGGCTGTGGGCAGCTTAGTTCATTGAGAAATACTCATTAACGGGAGAAACGGTAGTATTATCATTTCATCACAGTAATCAATCTGAAGCTCGGTTTGGTAGGTGAAGGAAGAGCTCACCCAATACTAAGCCCAACGGCATGTGAAATTCACACATTAGGTAAGGTGGCCAGTTCCTTTTCCTGTACCGCCTGTAATTTCCTAGGATGACGTGGTACCCTAAAAATTGTACACAGCTTGAGTGAATTTGAGGGTGCCAAGAGGCATCACCGGCAATCGAACTCTCGGGTCAGCAGTCCAGCGCTCTAACCACTGGACTACCACGCCCATCATTTGTATGTTAAATATCTGATGGGCCGCGTTGCTTTCTGAAGGAAAGAGAAAAAATAGTTAACAAATAATAACGTTTTTAATGCGGCCCGTTGTGTCATAAAAAATGTGCGGTCCGTCAGTAGATCATTGTGTGTGAAGCAGCTTAGAGAAAATAGGCAGTAATGCTTGTAGCAACGGTGACGCCCTTAATGTATGCAACCTTCAATACATAACTGTGTTGTAAATAGTATAATCTGAAGGATAAATTCCTGATGATGATTAGGTTGTCTATGTAAATCACCAGTAGTCAAGTAATGCCAAATATCCACTAATAGTCCTTTTTCTGCGTATTTTCATCTTTTAGAAGATAATAAGCGTCTTCAATCGTCTTGTAAATAATTGTTCCGCATCGCGATTTCAGAGCTATTACGTAAGCACAGAAATATCTACTTATTTTTCATCTAATATATATTTTGTATAGATTTTTCACTATTGCCGAACTTATAATGAACTTCTCCACAACTCTTTTCATGTAGTATCAATTGGATACTGAGGGTATTCACGAGATTGAAAAGACTAAAAAAAATTTAATTACCAAGAAGTTGCTTGTATGGTGTCACTTTGGAAACAGGAGAGAGTAGGATTTTTTTAGTTTAATTTCCTCAACAACACCATTAGAGCACCGCATAATTCTCAGTTACACTACACCTAGGGAAACTATTAATTCTAAACTCTGAAATTCATGTTTCGCTCTTCCATGCACGATGACGACATTTTAATTCTAAATGAACATACGGGGAGCAGTGTGGGATAACTTTTTCTTTCGTTTAAAACAGTCGTGGACGCAATAATTCTTCCCCAAATTACCGAATGGGAGAAAAGGCTCTCTTTTTTCCCCCTCCCCCCAGTAGTAAACGAGCGAGCCCTTATCGTAATATTGCAACGCGCATAAAAGCTCGACGGCAAAGAAAAATAAAAGGGTGAATGCAAACAAGCGGCTTCGTTCAACCCAGCGCCCGACTGGATGGGAATGCTTTTTCTTCCTTCTCTCTCCCTCCCTCCACGTTTCATTTTTTTTAAGCTCTCCCTCCCCTCACTCCATCCCCCTCCTCCTGTCTCCCCCAAAACCTCCCAGTTCGTTTTCATCCAAAGACCTTTTGTGTTTTTGTTTCAGAATCCTTTTCACGGCGCCTTGTACCCTCATCCATTCGCGCTCCATCCTCCTCCCTGCCCATATTTCACTCACAATCTCACACTTCAGAACTCATTCCAGGGTATCCCCACCCGATGCAAAAATCCGCTTCGTTGAATCCAGGCGGTGGCAGTCCGAATCAAAGATTCGTTTGGGGGCAAAGGGATTTTGATCACGACCCCCCCTCCCCTCGATTTCGCTCTCGAATAATATTCTACAATGATGTTTTCGATGGCGCAGTTGTAGGTTTTCCACGGGCTCAAGGAAGTTTCCGCGCGAGCGTTGGCCTATAAACCTTGTTCGCGCATCATCTATTGACTAAAGATCCTTTTTTTAATTTCCTTAAAAAAATAGGTTGACTGATGACATTACGAGAGAAGGATTTCCTGAAAGCATTTCGGGATGAGATGAGCTGTTACTTCTCGGTCTTGACTTTCGGAGAGACATTCGTGTTGTCAAAATATGGAGCGCCTTATGGGTTTTATCAATTGAGTATTTTAGTTATTAAAAGGATTCAGATTTCATTATTATAGCTTTATGATATACAAACACATGGTTAATGTTCACTTTGAATGTTTAACAAGGCTATTTTACCCATTGGACTAAAAATATATTTGAAGGGATTAAAAACTGGAAAAAAGAATAACTGTTTCATTTCAAAATATATCTCTTCTTTTAAAGATATTATATTTCCAATTCTCAATTATGTCATATGCAGGGATGTGATAGAAATATTTCAATGGAAATAGCTTTGCGTACGGTACCTGAAAACTATCTCACTGAATCGTTCTAATGCCCTTCAACAGCACATAAGCACAATTTGTTTACACCATTTAATTTTTGAGCATATAATGCGTTTCACCGTCGGATACGCCTCGCATCCCACTTTTCCAGTACAAGCCCTCCTAACCCACTAAATATGTTTAAGTATGCCTATAGTATTTTTGATAGTATTTAATACAAAATAAGTCGTGAAGAGCTCATGGTTAATGAAAAAGTACTCAAGCTCAACGTTTAAAAAATATACTACTAATATGCATAACAAGAACGAAACTCTTCATCTTTAAGGTGGTGTAGTACGAAAAACATAATTTATGTATCGTGTCTGTATTACCTCATACTGCAAAAGTGACATATAGTGAAAAGGTGTTTAAAATATTAAAAAAATAATTAAATTTGATGCTTGAACAGAAAACACGCCTGTTGACTGTAATGTGTCACGTTAAAGGGCCTTAAACCTATACAAAAGATTTATGAAAAAATTCGTTTGTAGAAAGTAGGAGATGGTGATTTGGATCCAAGAAAAAGCTTAATTTGAAAAATGAAAAAAAAGCAATGGAAAGCTTCCGTGTGCCGATAAGAATGATAAACCAGCGCTTACCGTAGAACTGAATAAATTGATTTAATGAGAAGACTACCATCGCAAACAAATTTTCGATTGCGATCAAACATGTTAGTTATGTAAAAGATGCCCAACGGAACGTTCATTGACGAAAAAGCGAAGTTATGAAAGAAATGAAGCACAAGTTTAATGCGTTAATTACTCTTGTACAGTCTATGCCAGAAAACGTAATCACTTCGCAACCGTGATTGTTCCGAGTCCAGGGTGGATAATGTGACAAACGTGCTTCTCCATCCTCCGGATGAAAACAATAAATGCTCGAAACAAAAAAAAACTGTCGCGTTGCAAAGGGGAATATTTTTCAAGCAGAGCCCTGCAAAAAAGGTTTTTGAAGGGAGAGGGTGAGACTTGGTTTGAAAGAGCGTCACTGAAACACAACTCTGAGCAGAACTACTAGTTGGGGAAGATTTTTAATGACATCTGCCACGCGCGACTGCGAAGGCAGATGTCATTAAAATCAGGTCGCCAATATCGAGGTCGCTTGGTCTTGGTTTTCGGAATCATCGGTCTTGAGGGAGCTAGTCAGGAAAGACAATACCGCCGTAGAGCCTCGACGATGACGAAATTTGGACGTCACCACCTCGACGAATCTCAATTGATTGCGTGCACAATGATTGGGGGTTACCGAGGTGAAGAAGTCACAACCTCGGAATTGTCAAGGAATGACTATATCGAGACCTTACTGAATAACCCCCGAGGTATGTTGGGCCGGATTTTTCTCGTTTTCAATATCACCAGGAAAGTGGAGGAAAAGACGAAACAGGCATATCCCTACGTTGTATGTCAATAATCTTCTACAGCATGAGTAGATAAAGGAACTTCATTAACACCAAGCTACCTTCGTTAAATCAACGTCTCTCTTCGCCATTTGGTCATCATTCACGGTAGAGGTGCCTACTCTTAATTATTATTAATGAAAATTATTTATCTTGTATATATATAGACAAACCTTAGGTCTAGCTGGGAAGAGTTCCATCATCTAGGAAATATCAGCATTGAGTGATCAATAAATATTTCTTTTCCATACTCATTCTGCTTTATAAACTATTTACTAATATTATTTTGCAGTTTCCAAATGCTGATTTGTTATAAAGAAAACTAAAAAAACGAATGGACTGTGGACGTTTGACGAAAACCATTTTATAAAATCTCGAAGTGCTTTCTCGTTGAAGGGGGAAGGGGGAATTACAAAAATAGTCCCGGCAGAAAAAGTCCTTAATGTCTAAAATTATTATACAGCAGGCTGAAATGGGAGTTGTGAAGAGACTAGTCAAATATGTGTAGATGTGGACGATTTTGAGACATAGACCTATGGGCGGAAAGAGAAGGGCGGGGTTGAAATTTTGAGGAGTAGGTGTGAAGTAGGTTGGAGGGAATAAAATGGGTGGACAGAGTAAGGGACGAGAGGGTGATATATAAGGTTAATATAACACTACTGAACACTTAAGAGAAGGGAAAACAAAAATGGATGGGGTATATGGTAAAATGGAAAGGGATTATAATAACGGGTACCATTGGGACACCAGACAACCAGTCACCAGAAAACTAGAAGTACATGAAGGGAACAAAATGAACGATATTGGTAGAGGAGACGAAGGAACACGTATATGATAGGAGAATACAGGGTTTAATGCATTTCATGGAACCTGTCGGTTGGCGAAAAACATTATGATGAATGAGATAGATGATTACTTGAATCATTAACTAAGGCCCCTAATCTAATATACAATGTATTTATCCTCCAATCTCTATTCTAGAGCTAGATATTGGCCTTCGATTTTTTTCAAAATCTCATCACTTCTATTTCCCTATGATTTATCTTAATAATTGTCATATTGATTTAATAATTCTCTGAAAAATTACTGGACGCTTGAATAACCAGCTAAATAATTTACTAATTTATTTAATCAATTCTCTCCCAAATTTAATTCCTACCTTGAGCAATTCCCATACCTCTTATTCTTATTCCTCGCCAAAAAATTATGTAAGTCACGGGCGGTACCGTAAAACCCAATTCTAATTTAACGTTAGTCAGCGTTAACCCCGATTCTCCATTTTTACTCGTGTGGTCAGATTAAGGTTTAGAAAGAAACGTATTTCAAGATGTATAACTAAGAACGGAGATTTTCAAATACTTATGGGAATGGATTCAACACTACGGACTGGACAAAGAGGAAAAAGCATACAGGGGTACACGGAATAGATACAGCAAACAGCCGACATTCTAGAATGGCAAAATCAAACAATACTGCACAGTAATAGAGCCATAGGGTCGGTATGACTCGTAGTGTATTATACTAAATAGAAAATGGTAGCTGTAAGAACCCGAGGAGATATAAAAATATTTCGAAAAAAAGTTTAGGACAACAGAAAAATACAGATGACACATGGATAGAAAAGGAAAATAAGGACCTCTAAAAGCATACTGAAAAGATCACGGACACTATGGGGAAACGAAGGTTAAAATTTTACGAACGTCTTGTGAGAATGTACGAAATAATTAAATGGCCAAAAATGTTTTCGAATACATTATAAGATTAAAGGCTACCACCAAGCGGGTGGAGGAAAATAAGAAAGACATAGAGGAGATGGGAGCAGAGTTAATTCACAGCAGGAAGGGGTCTAGTGATCAAATCGGCAACCTCAAACAATTCAAGGAGAAACAAAGCAGTAGGCTCAATCTGATAATATCTGAAGAACAGAGAAAGATATAAAGCGAAATAATGAAGAGATTCTGAGAGGATAAGGAAAGATTGGCCATAAGGTCTTACGTTCCGGTCCATAGTTGGCCAAAATCGAAAGTAATAAAAGCGTCTTTCTCCCCATTCAACTCCCCTAGTTACCTCCTTAACCTTCCCATCCGCCTTAGTTGAACGGCTCCTTGAAAATCTCTAGATAAATTCTGTTTTCCATACATTCTCATTTGTTCCCATCTACCAAATGGAAACTTTTCTAAGCCATCCTTATTGATCATATGGAAAACTAAATTTTAAGCTTATTGACCGTTGTGTAACTTGTATCCCAAAAATAGATAATACCCAGGATCATAGCATCATAGATTTTTGGTTTGAAAGAAATATACAATTGAACTTTTATAGAAATATTGATACCCAAATATTATGCAATGGTTTTAATGCTATTCGCGTTGAATGTGGCTTTAATTCTTTTAATAGTTGATATTAAAGTATTGCTGTCAAGATTAATGACAAAATGAGTCAACGGTGAAAAACTCAAGAGTAGGAGTTTAAAACTAAAAAAATCAAAGGTTTGATAACCACGGTCAATAAATAGTTTGGCTAAGAACTTATTATTTGTTAATTTTTTTTGTGCCTATTATCATCATAACCATTGCTTGATTCATCGAGACTCCGTAAAAAAACAAAATAGAATTATGTTAAATATTTTCAAATTTTAACTTTCGACCATATGTGGATAATAGTATTGACCATTTTGTTTATAGAGTGAATATAATAGCAAGTTTTAATGAGCATTAATATTGTGTTACTAAAGAGGAATTTAATTTTCAATCAATTGAAAATGTTTTAGCGAGGCGTGAATTTAATATATCCATTTATATACATTATGAATAACGTCAAATTTAACGTTATACCGTAAATGTAAGCGTATTACTATTTTTTTAAAACAATTATGCTACCACTATCTTCAAAATTAGACGTCAAGATAAGTTCATCTCGTCGAATTATAGGTTTTCCATCTCTTGTAAAACTTACTTGTTCGCAAGGAAATTTTTATCATTTATGTAAGCTAACATCCATTGATGTTATCTACCTATAGTTAAACTCTACTGCTTCAGACTTCCTTTCATGGAAGTTTTGAATAACCATCCCAAAAAGAAAACTCGTATTATTCCATAGAGCATTTATCGGTTCAACACCTATTACCGTTTTACGACAACACCACGCTCCAGATGATGCCATTAAATGACGGAAAGATAGGTAACAAGTTTTTTTCTATCCATTAGTATAATTTTAATTTCTCATTTGGCATGGTACCTAGTATTAGCCGATGAGGCCACCTGAACACCACCGTCAAAGAGGCAACCATTTTACAAGAGACGCCACCGCGATGCCAGACAAGCCCTATCCGCGCGCTCGCTTTAACACCTTCGATTTAGGGTACCGCGGCTCCCCTGACTCGTCCAACCTAAAGCTCTAGATTATGAAGTACGGTCGACGTTGCGTGTGACGGCATATTTTGCGCAACGGTTTTCATTATTAAAACTGTGCTGAAAACCAGCAAAACTACTGAAGCGTGGCTGATAAAGACAGTGATCCTAATCAATTCATTTCAAGGCGGAAGAAGACTAATATCTTTAGAGTGAAACATGGCACACCGCTTACAAAAGCGTTTCGACTCAAGTCCTTCTATAGGTTTGGTCCTACCGCGGTCGAGACGGTTCCACCCACCTTGGCCATCCGGATCGCGGACGGCGGGACGACCCTGGAGGTCAGCTCGACTCCCTCGAGGGGTATGGGGGTGCAGGCGGTGCCGCCGCCGTCCGTCTCCCCCCACGGGACACCCATCTCCATCGCCTCGAGCACCGAGTCCAGTCTCGCCTCCCCCGGGGCCGCGGGCGGGAGGAGGCCGCCCCCGGGGGCTTCATCGTCCTCCTCCGTCCCCGCCGCCACCTCCGCCCCCACGTGGGGGACGCCGCTGGCGTTGGCCCGCGTCGCCGCGAGGGACACGGCCGACAGGGACAGGAGGAGGGCGGCGGCAGCGGTTAGGGCCGCCGCGCCCCTCGGCGACCTCCTCGGCATTACCGCGGGCGCCCCGGCCACCGTCCGGAGGCCCTGCTGCCGGATGAGGGCAGGCGGAGGGCAGCCGATGACATCTCGGCAAGGCCCTGAGACGATCTCACCTCCGCCCCTCAAGGCCCGATCAGGTTCCCTGGAAAGGGAGAAAAAAAAATGAGAACTGCGTCACCGTGGAATGGAAAATCATAAATGCGGCATCGCGTGTTCCGTTTTCCATTGTGTCGTGAACCCAATTCAAGATCATCGCGTTTTCGAGTAAAATTAGATATTCGTCGTAAATGATATTTTTTGGTCTCCCCGTCGTAGGGTTTATTTGTAACTGGGAAATAAATCCAGTCCCTTGTTTTTTTGAACGAGTTTATTTGGCTGAACAATTAATTCTTGTACAAATAAGAGGCTAATTAAAAAAGTTTGATGCTGACGTACATAATTGGGGAAAGGAGGAATGTATTACAGATGATAAGTTATGAAAAACATGATTTGGAATACATAAGTGCAGGGAACTATAAAGTAATACAATATTATTATCAGGAAACAAAATATCTTTAAGGGCTGATAGAAACATTATGTTGATGCCTTGTGTATTGCTTGCAAATGAATACCTGCTGATCACATTTTCAATATGATCAATTTTGCAAGGTTTGGTACATAGTGCAAAAAACAAGGTATTGGTACTAGAAGGCATGGGCAAGAATCCTAGGTATCGGTATCGCGACGCCATGGTTTCAAATACACTTTACAGATACCAAGGTAACAGTAGTTATTATTAGAGTTTCTAGGTATTTCTCGGTACCTAGACACCAGACCCAACCCTAAAAGTTTGTAATCCATCTCGGACATGATCTCTTTTTTTTAATATACGCTGTATGACTTTCCACACTTCATTGGAAGTGAAATCCTGACCGAGTAGAGATGTTATCATCTTTCCACTCACTCGTTGGGAATTTTACTTTTCCCCAAGGATAAGGAAGGTATAAGAAGTGCTACGAACTGAAAAAGGAATGTCCATGCACACTATTAAATTTATTCTTAGAAATATTTTATTTAGATCAGAAAGGATTCAGACTATGTGGAGAGGGAGCACATGGATAACCTTTATGATAAATACACTTGGACAGAAGGCTGTACATAAATGGTAGTGATACTTGTTGTCAGATGAGATAGCTTATATTCTGGAATACTAGACAGCAAGGTAGGCGGTAAGGCAATAAGCGCTGTAGAAAATTAAGAAAGTGAAATTTTTGATTTTTACAGACTCACGCAAGGGTTTAGTTTAAAACGGAAGGAGGGGCTTTTATGGGCTCATTTTTTGCATCTATGGGGGAGAAATTTGATCTGTTGAATTTTGAATCTCTGAACTTGAAAATCTGTTGAATCTCTGAACTACCCATTCCAAAAAAAAGAAAAAGATTCAGTGCGCTGGGAAACTAGTTCCATGCCTTCTATTTTGATTTCAGTAATGTTAGTACTGAGGTTCATCGGGAAAAGGATGAAGAAGAGGGCAGACGAATACTTAGGGAATGGCCAGTCTATCAACCCCATGGAAACTTCGCGGAGTCACGGAAGACGAGGCAGGATCTCTCTTTCTTTCTCCTCCGAGGGAGTTATTTCTGAATTTATCGTCCTTTAGATCGAATGTAGCATATTCCAAAATACAGTGAAAATGCATTACTCAGTTACTTCCTTGGGTGAAAACAATTTGGTGAAATCGATGACCCGAGCAGGATCGATATCAGAATTTTCATGGTAAAATAAGAATTAAAATATTCAGAGTCCTACGGCGTGCTTGGATTTAAAATAAGAGTGATTGTTTCATTCTTTATTAATGTATATAATTGGATATTTTACACTAAATTTTTCATAAAAATCAAATATGTCTAATTTGATTGTTGATACCCATTTTCAAGTAAAAATCTCTCAACAAAGTGAGCAAAAAAAGTGTAGTAAGATAAGTGATTTGGATTGAATCTTGGGAATCAATGACCTTCGTGTGGTTTTCACGCAGAATCTAAGAAAAATGTAATACTTCTAATAGATGAAAATTATTTACGAAAGGCAAAATTTATAAAAGTTCATTTATTTTTTTAAAATAGTATAAAAATGAACGTTCTGGTCACCAGTTATTGAAATGATAAAATGCGTAAGTTTATTATAATCTCACAGTCATCAATCTCGTTTAAGGATACACCTTTTGAGGACACCACATGTAGAACTGAATACATTATTGCACAATTTTTCTGTCACAAGTGCCAATATTCTCCATATTTTCCGTTCCTTTTTCACTAAATGTGAATATATTTTTCCACCTAATATCCTACATTTCATCAGTATATTTTTATTTTTGTTAGTTCAATTGACACTACCAATGGATTAAATATTAAGTAATAATAATGTTACACGCCCTTAAATTGTACTCAGTTAAACGTAATTCAGATGGAGTGATGAAAATAAATGACCCTTTTCCTCGGTGCAAATAATCCTTATTTAGTGCGCATCTTGTTCCAAAGTTTATTTCTCAAATTCATAATTATTAATGCTAATGCTCCAGATCTCCTTGGTTGTTCCAGTCTCTTCTCTCAATACTCGTTGACCAACATTTTCTCCCTTTCACGGAAGTACCTTCTCGTTTTACGGAGCCACTATAGATTTCAAAACTTGCTTAGCGGAAATAATGTATCATGAATTTGTGAACTTTATCATGAACTACTTAAGAGTGACCATAATTTCCGTTAATCCAATTTGAAGAAATTTATTGAAAGGAAATAGTAGTTGGAGGGGATACTTTTTCGCGAATTCAGTCTTGTCGTATTTTAAAAAGAGTCACAGCTCTGTGACGAGCATTTTTCATAATCCAAGATATTCATGGGAAGTAATCCTGAGTTATTTTCCAAGACGGATCTGACGCCGTGCCACTGACTGGTCGGTGCGCTGTCGTAACTGTGCGCTCTTTTTGGTGATTGATGGATTAAGCAAGAGAAAGAGACCAAGAGTACTGGAGGGAGGAAAGGTGGTGGACGGGATTCGGAACGGATGGGAGAAGAGGGTTGTTGGATTTGGGAGAAAAATCGCAACCTGGGAAGTCGATTTCGGAGATCACGCATTCGGTTTCGTTATTCTATTTCTTTTTTCGGCGTCCACTGCTGGAGAAACAGAGATGAAGACAGAGAGAGAAAGAGAGAGTTTGCGATGAGGGGATGTGGATGAGGGTACCATGGGGGG
>LYUA01001098.1:151456-162239 GCA_002093875.1 Calopteryx splendens | reverse complement strand
TATGATATTCGCGGTCGTGAACAATGATTCATGTGTTTAAGGACCAGAAAAGTTATTAATTTTATAAAAAGAAAACGTTTCTCAAAATGAAATCACGCATTCAGCGTGACATTATTCATTTTTCGACATCTGGGTCATTATTTAACTGTAGGAAGGGAAACCCCTCAGCCCCACTAGTCCCAACTTCATGCGACTGAGTTCACGATGGGGCATTATTTAAGCTCCAACCCGAAGCAGTCTGGACTCCGATAGACACCTAGTTTCAGTCGCTCCAGTGGCTTAGTTTCATTTCATTTCGTTTCTTAAATTTTCTCCCCATAAAGGGAACTATCGCTGCTTTCCTAGTTCTGACTTTTATCTCGTTTTGATTGCCTTATTTGCCTCATCATGGTACCTACTCTCCTCTGGCATCACTTCCCATATTTATTCCGTTACAAGTGCCCTTACAACACCTCTACCGGTCTCTAAAGCCGATCCACCGCGGAAACATTCGCGAAGAGGGCATTAAATGTAAAAAAAATTAACTTTTGTTTTCTATTTTTCTTTTACACAGCTGTCATCGTGTTCAGAATTGATTTAACAAATTTAATCATATCTCTAGGTATGTTAATCAATAGTGTAGAAACGCTAATAGTTCCTCCCATCCACCTTGATCAAAAAGGTAAACGTGCAAGTCGTGGTGATTTTTTATGGGATGAATAACTAAAATCTCTATGAAAGTAATTATTTATACTTAAGAGAATATATTTCCAAATTTCTCTTACTGTAGACTTCTAAAATTATGAGCTCAAGCAAATAGCTCCTATGAAAGCAGTACTTTAATACATAGATATTTTGAAGCAGATATGAGAGAAATAGAATATATGAAGTGATATCAAATGGGTTCCCACAATATCAACAACAGGTGCTATCCAGATGACGCCGTACTAATTTCTGAAAATGAAGACGATCTTCAAAGCATTCTTTGTAATTTCATAAGATATAAGTATATAAAATATTTGGTCTCAAACTACCTAAAGAGAAAACTAAATGTATGACAGTATTTCTTTACCCCCTGAGATTTAAATTGGAAGATAATATTATTACAGAACAACTATTGGGAAATTAATTGCCCAAGAACAGAAACAGAAAAGGAAACGGTTAACTGGCAACGAATTCCCAAGCAGGGAAATAAAGGAATGAATTGATGGAGGTAATTGGATGCTTAACCATTATATATGAAGAAATAAACATTTAAGATACGACACAAAATTATGAATTTACAAACCAGAAATAAGACCGATATTGATATAGGCAACAGAAATAGAAACCGAAACTTGAACACTGAAACAAAAAAATGGAGACAGTAGAAAAGTGAAGTATTAAGGGTGATTAAAACACTGAGTGACAGAGAGAAGAGCGAGAATAAAAGACAGGATTCCAAAATTGAGATAATCAGAGAGTAGACAACGCAGAGACGAAGAGAATGAGATAGACAGACGACTGAATGGATAACGATTTAAAGTTAAGATATGTATACACAACAAACCAAGTGAAAAAACGGGGGATGGAGGCCGAGGAAAACGTGGAATGACAGCGTCAGACATTGGCAAAGAGACAGGCTGAAAGCCTAAAGCGAACACAAAAGAAGATTTATATTAAAAAATATATTGGGGAATTTTTTTTTGAGCAGACCCTCCAATTAAAAATATGGAAAGTTAATGCGAAAAAATCAAGCATTAATAATATATAGAATTAAATGATTGTAATTCCATTTGTTATGTCGTGAAATAAAAGTAGAAAAATATCACTTTAATCACCTTAAGAAGCCTTACTTACCAATGGATAAGATAATTTATTTATTCCTAGTGTAACAAAATAATTCAGTACTCCGGGCACAAATAGTCAAGTCCTTTCAAACTCGCACCGAAACTTGACTGCTTCTCCACGTTTCGATCGCTATCCGCGCGTCGAAGTCCATTCGCGGATACTTCCTCTCAGCACCCCACAGACGGGGCGGAAAAGAAACTGGGCAGCAAGGGTTCTGTCGAGTGGGGAATGAAGTATGGGCAAGGGTGCAGTTTTGCGAGCCACTCGTCCCGTACCCTTTGGAGCTCAGGGACCCTCTCCTCTCGACCCTCCCCTTACTTGCCCCCCTTCCCATCCTCACACGAAAAGAAGGAACATTCCGCCTATCTCATTGTGTGTGTGTATATATATATATATATATACACACACACAATGGTATTGGATGCTTAACCATTATATATTATTTCACACGAATATGTATATATATATATATACATATTCGTGTGAATTTGTGCCGTCCATTCATCATACACATTGCTCTTCTGAGTTCTTTATTTATTTGTGGATATATATATTTATATATATACACACACACGTTAACAGACATAGAACAGCAAAAAAATATGGATGTGTGTTTACTATGCTTCTATCTTTAACGTGTGCTTTGTGTTTTCCAAGTGCATTAAGCTCCTTTGCGTTTTCTTCTTGTAACTACTGTATATACTTATATGTATGTATGTATGATTATATATATATACACACACACACACTCATATATATATATGTATATATATGGTGTTGTTGAGTATGCGTGTATTTTTTTTACGTTCCCCTCTCCGCTCGCCTCGCACACATCTCCCGATTTTTAGGGAAAACGTTTCCCCCTCCATCCCTCGGCGAACCCCTTCCTTCTTCCCTTCCCCCCCCTCCCGCTTCCCCTTCCCCAGTGGTGCAGGCGGTTTTTTTTTTAATCCAGCGGCGAAAGCCAGCCTGCTCTTTCTCCTTTGAGCTTCGAGCGTAATTACTTACTCTGCTTTGGAGAGCGAGAGAGAGAGAGAGAGATAGAGTGGGTGTGAGAGAGAGAGAGTTTGGGGAAGGACAGCGGAATCACGAAAGAATGGACGGAGAATAGAGAAAGGGGTCGGAGAATGGGAGGAAAAATATTAGAAAAATGAAAATCGCCCTCAGTCGAATAACCTCGCTCTCCCCCACGCTCTCTCTCTATCTCTCTCTCTCTCTCTCTCTCTCTCTATCTCTCTCTCATTCTACCTCTCTCCCTCTATCTCCACCCCTCGCGCTTCACAATGGTTCGCGGGGCATGAAAAGGAACTTGGGAGGGATATCTGGGCCGAGAGAAATGAGAAGGGAGGTGGCGGAGGGTCTGGGAGGGACGCGGACGGGGGGGAATGGGGTTTAAAAATGGAGGGGTGGAGGATGATCGATTTGAAGATTTTATGTTTATGCATATATATATATATATGTATATATATATATATATATATATATGCATGAGGAGGAATATGAAAGGAGGGCAGAGATGGCAGGGTACGGGGAGGAGGAAGGGAGGGAGGGAGAAGAGGAGGAGGGGACGTGAGGGGTGGGAACTGCGGGAGAGGGATGGGTGGAGGGGAAGGAGAGGTCGTGTTTGACGCACAGACAGACGCTTAGCCAGTAGGAATGGGAAAAGAGTGATAGATCGATATATAGATATGTATATGAAATTATGTATTTTGAACCAGTATGTCAAATGGATTGGTATTTCAGCAGTTATATGACCATAATTTGGTATTCGATGAAATATTTTGTGATTTTTTATTCAATTGCACAGTTAAAAGAAGAATTTGAGGGAATGAGTTATTATTTCACCATTAAAACATAATTTTCTGATTCCGTTAATGCATACGAGAGATAATATATAGCAGGAGTCTTAATCAGTCAGAGGGTATATCTTGTAGGTAAATTCGATATCTTTTCCATAAGTCTACTTCCATTGGTTTTCATTTCCGAATGTGCTAAACACTGTGGCCACCGGACAATTTCGAGGTGAATTGCAGCGAACCCAACGAAGAATAAATACGCATGGTCTTACTGTTAGTAAAAAAAAAGTGCTCTGAAAGCGTTAATAAGATTTTTTCAGCAATAAAATTGGGTAATTATTTATGGAATTAGTTTACAGCATTTCAATATACTTTCCTCTTAAATTTGTTCAACGTTCTACAACTGCATGTGAAAAGGCGCTGATGAATTTCAAATCGCTTAGCAATCTAACAGGATAACAGCGTTAGGAGAACGGGAGCATGAAAAAAATGCTGAACAGCGTACATTTTGACAGATTTTAGAGAAGTAGAAAGGTGACTTGGTAGAGGAGGATGATGAATAGTTCCATTTGGTCAATTCAGGTTTGTGAAACTTATGAACTGGTGAAAATTAGTGCGAAACTGGGGATAACTATTATTTATATTTTATTTATCGCGAGTAAAAGGAATTCCAATGTATCTATCTTTAAAGAGTGAACAAAATCTCTATTGAATAATCATTTCCGCTTATCGATATCTACTACCTTATAGTGACCTAAGAGATTGTGGAGGTTGATTAAGCCTCTATTAGCCAGATTTATGTTATATGCAGAAATTTTAATCAGGGCCTTCATTAACTCACGTGCCGTTATTCTGATATCCTTTGTGGAAGATAGAACCCGGATAAAACGCAACATTAAATCAACCAATCTTTCTAAAATACACGGATAAAATAGGTGTGCGATGTAACATAGGTTTGATTAAACGAATGATTTAGGGACTGAGGCCCGACAGGCCTAAGTTTGCCGTAAGTAGGAATGGGAATACAATGAAAAATATTATCTTTATCAAAATGCCAACGGAAATGGAAAGGAAAACGAACGAAGAGGTTTTGCGCATGGTGGGGGAGAAGGGAGAGCTATGGGGGGAAGTATGTTAAGACAGGGAAAGTGGATTGTGGGCGTACTGAGTTGCGATGGATTGTTGAAGAGCATGATAGAGGGTAGAATTCTGGATAGGAGTGGTATAGAGGGAAAAAGAGATTAGGCATGTTGAATGGAATGAAGGGTGGCAGAAGGTATACGGAAATGAAGAAAGGGTTACTGTAGGGGATTGATGTAGGGGTGTGTCCATCAGAAACCCACCTTAATTGGTAGATTACAAATAATAATAAAACGTTTAACCTACTGGCAGAATTTTTATCTGAATTATACGCTTCGGAATCGGAATCGAAGAAAACTTTGAGCGGTGTCTTCACTCTGCTCTTCGCCGCGCGCACTTTCTTTAGTGTTTCCTTCTTCGGACTCAATCATACTGCACACTCTGCCGATTTTTGAGTGGTACGTGCTAAAAAGAAACATGTCTCGTCACCAGTAGCGATAGTTTTTTTTACAAAATTTGCACCAATTTGAGCCATCCCTGACGTGTCCTTGTCCATCTGACTGCGTGTGCGGTACAGAGCGCGTGGCTTGCCCAAACCCTCGGGCACAATTTGGTGCTAAGTACTTTCAAGAATTCCATTCCGCTCGATGAGTCTTGCGGAAACAATTCGGTCTAGTAGAAGAAATTCATGCACCTTTTCCACGTTTCTGGAGGTTTTCGGCTCTGGTGAACGGAAAGCGACTGCATCGCCCTCCTTCCCGTCATGAAATCGAGAGAATACCATCGATAATTGGTCAAACGATCCAAAAATATTACTAGCGTACACAATTTTCATCATTTCGTACATTTTCCGGCATTATAACCCATCTTCGTACAAACTTTGACTCCCTGTCAAACCGCTATTTTCAGAAGAGAGCTGTTTCATTCAAAGTCAAGAGACACTATGCACTGATTATTCCGTCTTGAAATTAACTGTATGCGATCAGAGCTGAAGCATCAAGTATCATATTCTAATAACCCACCAACAGGTGGTACAGCGGGAAAAAATAAAAGAAATCAGTTGCACTGGAACATGAACGCACTGTGTGTATTTTATTGTCAAAATAAGTCTTATTGTTTTCGTTCAAATCCGTTACCCTATCTTTCATGAATAACTCCTGAAAGATTTAAATGCTGCCCTTAGCATAATAAAAAAACAGGTTCCCATAAGGTATATCATAAATCGGGACTTCAAATAAAAATTAACACTGGGAAAACTGTNAAAACTGTTTTTAATTTGAATTTTTTCAATGGAAAAAAAATTAATTTACACTTTGTTTATATAGGTAACATAATTTTTTAATTTTCCCAAAGCCAATGAGTAATTACTCTATGGGGTGCACACCCCACGATGGTAAACACTGGTTTATAATTACAGGAGGAAAATACAAAAACAAATATTTTACATAAATATTCTCCTGATTGGTTCCTCCTTTAACCACTGGAGAGGGGAGATAAGGAGCTAAGCTCAACCAATCTTCATTCTTGATAAATGCATGCGCTGACTAAAATGTAGATTTGAGACGGGGAAGCATTGTTTAACGTTTCTCAAGTTTCTGTGACGAAAGTGAATTTACAACCAAAATGCGAATTCCACCGATCTCATTGTACACATTTTTTTGTGAAAACCTTATTTGGGGAAGTCTCGTATAAACATTCTTTGGATTGGATTGGATTGGAAATAACCCCTGGTAAAATTAAAGAATACACAACGCTTGCTAAACTCTGCATTGACACGATATAATTCAATTCGATCCCAACTCCTTATTGTTTGTTTTACTAACTCTACCTAAAGGAATTTATCCAATTGATTCAATTTTGGACCAAATTGACAAGAAAACTTTATTTCGTGTGGTGGAAGAAATTGGTATGAACTAATCACTAGAATATTGCCATGAATTACATTCAGAGACAGACCGTAATTATAATATGGAGTGAAATAAGAGAAGAAGTAGTTAAGATAATAACACTGAAGTGAGGAACGGTTCATAATGTACCTTGGCCTTTACGTAAGTTGTGGAGGTAAAGATCAAGGGACTTGTGTACAGTAAAAAGAGAATGAAAAATATCAAGGCAAAGATAAAATGTGTTGTAAGAAGGCTTGAGGAAAGGATAAGCATGCTGACGACATGACCATATCATCAGAAGAAAAAAGGTCTGATAAGGATACTCCAGCCTGCATGGAGAAGTTGATGAAAAAGTACACAATCAAGATAAATAAGAGTACAACTAAGATAATTGTCTGCGGAAAGACCTGAGAAGAATAGCTTTCAAGTATAACCTGTAAAAGGCGCAATTGTACGATTGAAAGAGCTGCGTTATTAACCAGAGGTGGAGGAACCTTTTTGAGTATCACACAGTAATGTAATGGTGTTAAACAATTTTTTTCCCTTGACATCTTTTTCTCATATGACGCTACTTTCAGCCTCTAACATCCATTATCGACATGCTTTGTAATTGGTAATCTTCTTGATTTTTTGAAAAAAAACTACCGCAAATGAAGTTATCCGGCCTCATTGATAGCAGTATTTATTTGTTAAATCAAACTGTAAGTGTACATGTAAGAATGGTATTTCAATTTTTATTTGACAATTTTTGCTACCCCAAAATTTTTGTCACTTTTGTCTGTCAATTTCGACTGTTGCTAGGCTGTTTGTTTGCATCCAACGTCTTGGGTCCGATCCGAATGAGAGACGATCATATACTCTATTCGATCCAAAGGCGGAAAGTCACGCGGATATTTCTCCCATGTCGTCAAACTTTCCAGATCTCTCTCATCATTTTTCTCTTGGGCATTCCCAGGGTCTTCGAAATCCGAAGGAGGCTTGTCATCAAGGAAGTAAAAGCATGATGTCTTCATAAAAAATCCACGAGGTCACTCTAAAACAGTTGGAGATTAAAGAGACCCTTTTTGCATCGTATTTCGTAAGCATGCATTAGTGCAGAGGTCGGAGATGGAATGCTGTTGTTGAAAGAATGTTTCGTTGTGGTGTTTGATGTGAGATTCCATATTTATGACACGATATGGAATCCCACATCAAACACTACAATGAAACAATAACACAGTTCACAATACTCTCCAGTCAACTCCAGCTGGAACGAAAACATCGTAAAACTTACATACAGACCTAATGAAAACTACAAAACAAACATGCAAAAATTCAAAGAAAATGATTCTTATTGCATCAAATCGGGGAAAGGGAACACCTCAGTGATACTCTACTTGTCAGACTTCACCGAACGCACCAGTAACTCCATCAGCAGCGGTCCATATGCCGAGGTGCACAAGAATCCGCTCAACGACCACAGGCACCAAAACCGCACTTGGTCACGGCACCACAAGCATGTATAGACAAAATATTGCGCTTCAAATTAAAAACAGAAAACCATAGAATTCCAATACTTGATTCACTACCGACCAACCGGGAAACAAAATGAGACATTTCATTTTCAGCCATAAACTCACCCACTACTAACTCGCTTAGTGGCTCACCTCCGAATTCATATCACTAGACCCCGAAGAAACGTTAGGAGTCAAAAAACCCCACAACTTCATCCAGAACATAGGTATAGAGAATTTACGCTTGATTCCCAACGAAATACCTACTGGTCTCATTTGGCGCAGAAAAAACATTTTCTACAGTGTCCCCATTCCAACGGCCCTCGGAAACAAGGCGGACTGGTTGAGCGCAAAACAAATAACCCCTGGTAAAATTAAAGAATACACAACGCTTGCAAGACTCTGCATTGACGCGATATAATTGAATTCGATTCCAAATATTACAAGGAAACACGGCACGGCGATGGGCAGCCCCTGGTCTTGCTTCATCGGCAACGTATTCTCTTACATTATTTGGAAATCCAATCATCAAACCTTAATTTCCCCAGAACATGGTCGATGACATATTCGCCATTTTTGACAGCACCAGATACAATGTTAACAACTTTATTGACGAATTGGACAGTTAACACAGGTCAGGTTCTCAAAAGCAGACTCAATTCAACGATCTGACGTTAGTGAAAGGAACAGACTTCAAACTCAGACGCCACCGAAAGTTTACAGAGACGCAAGCGCCTAGAAAACGTGATGAACAATGAGCAAGGTATCATGGAACAGCGTACTCATTCATTTAGATAACTAATTCAAACAATCAAAGAATCAAAATAGTTTAAAGACACCAGCCGACATTTCTAACCCTTCTCCTCCCCTCTCCCCTATCCTCTCCTTCCCGCACAGCGTCCCACCATAATGAAAAACGAACCCGGATGCCCCAGAAGCATCAGTAGCACTTTGTTGAGAGGAGCACTTCACTGAACAGCGAATAATTAAATTAGATAAGGGGTCAAGCAAGCACCGTTGCCGGCCGGTTGTGCCTCTGGGGTGGATAGCGATAGCACCCCTCCCCTCTTACCATACAACCACCAATCAAACGCCCCACCCACGCTTTCCCCTCCAACTAATTCCTCCCACTCACCACCCCTCATTCCCCTCCGCAACATTTAACTCTCACTTGATTTCGGACACTGTGCCGCCCACTGTGCTCTTACCGAGTCAAGCCTTGACGAACAAATCTCCCCGAAGATGGCCACCTTTTATGGCCGAATTATCGACGTAGGAGCATTCAAAATATTTTATCGGCTTTAGGTTTCGTCTCTGTGTCACTCACAGGAGGCAATAGTTCACGCCTCTTCTAGATGTTGCTTGACGGCCGCGATCACACCAGCCTACGTCATCGTCAGCTGGTGTGAAATGGAATAGGAATTTGGTAGACATCAGAATGTGAGCTGGAACCAATCAAGTTTTAGTGGAAAAACGTTTTAGGAATTTTTTGATGCTCACATGCTTTTGGCGACGTATTGTGCCTTCGAGGTGTAATGCCCGGTCGGATTCGAAGCCTGTTTTTCGGGGGAGTGGAAATGATGTGAAGTAATGTAGTTACCCACTAAGAGGGAAAATCCACGAGTCGCGCCGATTTTTCATGAAAGCCACGAGTGAGTTCCCTCATTCATGGACGTCCACAGTTTTCATATTTGGTAAAACGCCAACGAGTTAAAAAAAATTTTAAGAGTATTTATATATAATTTAGGTTTTGATTTTCATTTTTTTCGTCACCTTCAGAAACTATTTATGTGGTTTCGCATTATATTATTTAGTTTTGAATCCCATTATTCTCGTCACTTTCAGAAGCTATTTATGTGGTTTCGCCATCCTCGTACGGAGTTTTGCTAATCAATTAAAATTTTGTAACACATTATTACAGATCCTATTGCAAATTTTAAATTCACTTTATCTTAGGTGCATTCAAATATTAAATCGAGCGGGCGCACACTTCAGCTCGACGCGGAAAATTTAACATCGGCGACGTCGCATGCCATTTCAACCGCTCTTTCCAAACGAATGGCTCCGCCATTCGCCGCAGAGGTTTCTTCTATTGAGATATCCGGACGTGCTTTTCTCTACCCAGCAATCCCTCATTCCCTCTCAACCGGTAATTCAAACGGGAAAAAAATTATCAAAATGGAACGGGGCATTCCGTTGACGTTGACAGTGAAATCCGTCGGGTTTAAGAGCTGGTGGAAATACCATTCTCCCACCCATTAGTCCGACGACGTCATAGGAAAGAGAGGGAAAAAATAGGACGAACGTTTGGATGAATATATGTTGTGTGTGTGTGTACTTAGAAAGGAAGAAAATGGAAATGGAAAAAAATACGAGCGAAGAGAAAGGTCAAGGCGTGGTTTAGTGGACCGGTGCACCGCCTGCACCCAAAATCAACTGACCACGGACAACGCCAGCGCATAGCGGCCTCTCGTACTCTAGCTCCGTCCAACATCCCTCTAGAGCCCCGTAGATGGTGACCCTTTTATGACCGTAAATTCGACGTAGGAGTCTCGATATAGATCCTCCTGTAGGATCACGGAGATATGCAAATGATCTATGAAACCAAAATTATCCACGTGGATAGCTTTATCCATAAAATAAATACTAATAGACCGATAAGCTATTCTCATTCTATTTGATTTCAGTAAGGCCTTTGACCGAGTTAACCATGCAATTC
>LYUA01001097.1:156081-167403 GCA_002093875.1 Calopteryx splendens | reverse complement strand
CCCCCCTCGGCTCTTTCCCTCCCACCTTCCCTCCCCGGGGGGCGTACACTAATTTACAGAGACTGTTTGAGGCCGTTACTGTAATTGCCAATTAAGAAGTTTTTTACGCCGGTGAGTTTCTTGAAGGGAAATATGGCCGCGTTTTTATAACTGCATTTTATTATAATCATTAGTTTTTCTTTCATTTAGAGCGCCTCGTCTTTACGGATTTGCAAAGACCTGGTGTCAGGAGCTGAATTGTCCCTTAATTATTGACTAGAATTGCAGCCTCCGCCCGTAGGATGAATCCTTCGCATAAATTCGCAGAAGAAAAATTACTCACTGGCTTTAGTTAAATAAATGGATAAAACTGCGCCGGTGAAAATGATTACTTTCCGTCGAATAAAAAGTCGACTTGTTCGAAGGTTAATTTATAACCACCAAGGTTCGTTCATTTGGTTCGAAGTGAGTTTTCTCCGACTCTTCATAATGTTGCCAACGTCTTCTCAAAATAGAAAGTATCGGGATTTATTTGCGCAAGGTTTAGATAATCAGCAGTTTTCAGTTTATGAATAGGTTTAGTTATATATATTTCCGAATAAATAGTGTAAAAAGTAAGGAGGAGAAAAGTTGAACGTGAGTACAGTATTTGTGAGTCTGAATAGAGAATAGGTAATAAAAAAAGATAAGAGAAATGTGACGGGATAGATGTATTGCATGGAGAAAGAGAAATGCTAAAGAAAAAAGTAGAAGAATTATCAGAGAGAAAGAAGAAAAAATAATACACAAGATGGACAGTATGACAGGAAATATATTAATAGAATCGAAAGAGATTCAGGTAAGGCGAAAAGAATGAATGGAATATATTCATGATGAAGATAACAGAGCAGCAAGATTAAGTATAGACAGGGAGCAGGAGGTAGATACTGATATATATTGGGTCCAACAAAGCTTAAAAACAATGCATAAGAAGAACACCGAGAAGCGAAGACAACTAACAATATGCCCACGTCATTGCACAAAGGTGTAAAAATAAATATAAATCAAGTTTCCATCACCTGACTCGTTACATTTATGAGGGAAGAATTTTCCAAAATACTCAGCTGAGTATTGATCTCCAAAAAAAGAAAGAAATGATCAACAAAAGGTTTGGAGATGAGGTTGAAAAAGACAAAATCAAATGCTTAACTAATAAAAGTCAGTTTGGAGTGGAGGATTTGTAGGGAGCTTATGGCGCCATTGCAGTAATGAGAACATTTATAGAAAGGCATGCAGAAAAAATATTTTTGTTTTTTTCTCGTGATTTTTGAAAAGATATTCGACAGAATTTAGGTGGGAGAGATTAATGAAAGTGTTACAGAATATGGTGTCATATTTCAATAGTATCTTATTTGAAACCAATGGATCAATCGAATATGACGAAGAAGAATGTTGAAGTTCACAAAACGTAAGTTGACCTGAAATGCTGTCTGAAGACCAAAGATTGGGTTCAGAAGAAGAAAGTTGGAGACATCTCAAAAAGGGATAGCAAAGGTCGCAACCGAAACATTAGGAACGTTATATATAGATAGAATGCAGAAGTCTTTGATTATAGAAGAGATGATCACGAAGAAAGGCGAGAGAAGGAAATGGAAGAACGCAAGCACGGAATCAGGAAGAAGAAGGCGTAAAAAACTAAATAATAAACTAAGGAAAAAAATGTGGTGGATGGATTAATGCGAGGATATGAATAGTTTAAAGAAACAAGGTGAAATATGAGTGCTGTTCAGGAAAATGAATGCTCTGTCAGGAAGTAAGAATGGAAACTTTGTGCCCATTATCAGAGATTAATAAGGAAAAATGTTAATCAAAACAGAAGAGATGCAAAATGGAAGTAACATATAGAAGAACTGTGTGGTCAAAGTATTAGGTTAGTAAAAATAGACACAGAAAGATTATTCGATATCGAGGAAGCCCTAAGCTCGAAGTTTTCCGTTTTTAATTAACAGCACTAATAGGAAAAAACATTGGTGCATTGCTTTGTGGAAAAACTCGTTTTCTTCAAGGGCATATATAATAATATCTAATTGCCAAAATTAGTTAAATGGTGTATGAGAAGTTTATTAGTCATAAATTTCAAAGCAGTTGATTGTATAAAAAAGTGTTGCTTCAATGCTTGCAGCTAAGCTTATGCATAAGTGAGCACTTATTTTTTTTCTGCCATCTTCCAGAGCATTTTTTATTAAAAAATATTTCAGGGGCTATATGGAATGGTCTCCATGTTTCTTGGCGCCGTGGTAGAATTGATTTTTAGTAATGGCTGGAATTTGACTCCCCCGTCGCTGGATTCACGAACATTTTAACAGCCTTTGCTACATCACCAAGAGAAGTCTCTTAATCTTATCGGGACAGCAACCGAAAATCCAGTGCTGCAAGCAAGAAGATGAGGGAAGAATGGTATAAATCTCTTCCGCCAGCCTATTTTCTCGTAAGTGGAAACCATCGAGGAAGGTCCACGGAGTAATAAATAGGATCAACCGAACCCCTTTTTCCCCCAAGGATTGGAGGAGAGCGAAGATCACCCCTTCGCCTTCCCCCTACGCACACTTCTCTTCATCCCCCTTGGCCCTTCCTCCCATTTTCATCCCCTGCCCGCTACTATCACCCCTCCTGGACCACTTTTCCCCCGGATTAAAATCGCCCATGCTCGTCCGCTCCCTTCTCGTATATCTCGAAAGGAGGGCAGCAGGACAAGTTACCCGGTAGCATGTTCAACCGCAAAAGGGATGGCCTACGATTCTCAGAAGTGTCCAAAGGGTTTTATAGCCCAGGAAGACTTTTAAGACCCCGCGGATTAAAGAGTATCCCTGCTGTGTGATCCGGGTTTCCCTCCTCATTCACCCACCGGTTGCCCCATCCTGCGCAGCTCTTCCAGAATGAAAAGAGGTATCAATTTCCAAGCAACGGGACTTAGTTAATCGGGCTCATTTTGATAATCAGTTCAGATTTGTTTTTACTACTATTTCGCCATCCCCCATCCATGATTGACTCCTCTACGCTTGTGATCCCTTGGATGCTCGAACGCCACTTTTGAATTCAGGGCCAGTAAAAGTTGTGGACTCCTCAGTTCATGCAACCATTTGGCCTCCTTACTCTGAATGCGCGGAGGTACTCGTGAGTACCACGCTTTCCTTTGGACAAGATTTCAGGTAATCTACGAATGGCTTCATTCAATCCCCGTCCTCCCCATTGAATTTTCACTTTCAACTTAGTCCACACTTCTCATCGCCCTATTCTGACCTTTCGCGAATCTATGGATTTTGTTCTCCCTCTCATCCTCATAGATCCTTCGGATAATGTTTGCCATGAGATGAGTCGCGGAAGTTTCTTAAGGGTAAGTTGAATCGTATTTCTCTCAATAAATCTTTCACCCTTTAATATTTACCTGGAAAATACTATTATGATATTCTGAGGAGACCTCGGTAGACGTTTATTTCTTGTCAGTAGTAGAGTTACCAAAGGAAATAAGAGGCAAATTATCTTATTTTATTAATGTTAAGTGAGGCTTCCTCTTTCAGATACTACATCATCACTGAATTTCGCTTGCATTTCCTGAGACAATGCTTCTTTTTCTCTTTAGGTATGTGTCGTGAAAGTATACTTGATTTTTACAAGTACTTGTTATTTCGTATTGCAACGTTGATTTATGAGAAGAAATATAAAAATCTAGGAAAAATACTTGTCAATAGACATGCTGAATGAGAAGACATTCAATTGATTTTTTCAACCGTATTTTAAGTGGGCATGCTACCTACCCTTGGAGCAATGCTTAGGCATTGAATATGAGAAAAACCAAATAGATATTCATCGTCCCAAATGAAAGAGACAACGTTAATCGTAGCTTGTCTCCAAATTTTTAATGGCATCCTTTTCTCCTGCGGTTAACGGTTTTCCTATTATCATTTCAATCATTAATTGCAAACATGTCTTTGACTATATCCCAAAAAATTGAAATTCTTTAAGATTACAGAAGGTGAATTTGTTTTAATTGTACTACCAGCTTCGCACGTTAAATCATCTTCAGGTGGTGTTTTATAAGAATGGCGCCTTCATACTTCCTCCCCTTAGAACCTCAAGTTAGAGAATACTGGAAGGAGTGCATAATCTAAGTGCGTAAAGTAATCTCGGATTCGGACTTGGAATGTCAAATCAGGTCGGGAGTGAGTAAGCTCGAAATTAAGGTAGGAAAGAATTATAAATTTCCGGGCAAAGTGAATGAAATGCTCTTAAGAAGAACTTTGGACGGTAGCTGCACGACATTTCACGCAGGATACCTCAATCTAAATGTGGGAAATGGAGTAATGCTACGAAAGAGTGTTGCAGTGAGAGTGTGAGCGCGATTAAGTCAACAGAACTTCTAAATTAGTTTATAGCCTTGAGAAACGGCCTCGTGACGAAGATATTGGCGCAAAAGGAAATGTATTGTTTTCTATGGTTCTGAGATTGGCAAAACAACAGACTATCATAGAAGATTATAAACGACGGAAATTTGATGCTAGATAAAAGCTTGAATATAAAAGGTAGTTTCAGGCTTCACTATGAGGACACAATCTATGACGAAATAAATAAATTTAAAGTAATTTACAAACTGGTTTTATAGGCAGACCAAGGTTTCAACATTTAATTGTAATTTTAAAGGCAATCTTTTATTGTTATCCTATAAAACAAATCCCGAAAGTACAAGGTATTAATTTATTCCGTCGCCGAAGACTCTTTTTCATTTTTATCTGTGTTTCCCGATGAGAGGTAGCGTTCCAGCAGAGGGTCTTCCACATCCTCCTGGAGTCCTGTTCCACAAGTCCCCCGACCACGATATCCTTCAACTGCTTTCCAGTCAATGTCAATTCCGGTCGCCCTCTTCCTCTCCTCCCGGTAGCCTCCTTCCTACTCTCTCATCGCATAAAGCCACTTTCCTTCTGCCTGAGTACATGGCCCAACCAACCAAGTCTCTCTCAATTCGTCCACCACACTTGAAGTTCTCAGAGCAGCCCTTAATTGCTCGTTTCTCCTCTTGCCCCACAGCGTAACTCCCTGGGATCACCGAAGCGCCCTGAGAAGAATGATGGAAATACAACGAAACGATCGAGTGATGGATGAGGAATACTTCAAATGATGGGTAGAGAGAGCAGCCTATGGAAGGACAAGAAGAAGGAAGCCAATTGGTCACATCCTGAGGCGTCCTAATTGTCAGATGAAGAATGGAAGGAGTCATGGAAGGTAAGCACTTGGAGAGGGACGCAGAGAGTGATTTATCATAAGCTAATGATGGAATGCGTATTCGCAAGGAACTCTGGTAGGAATGAAGAGGTTGTCATGGAGAGAAATATACTCAAGAGGTACGGTACTTAAACCCGTGGACTAGCAACCCATTGCTTAACCTATAATGGCTGGCAAGAAAAATATTATCAAATAATAAGACAATACACTCCAATTACAACTTTCAAGTTTAACTGCCATAAATAAACGCGTGATCAATAAATTTTTATGATAAAAATTCATGATCATCAATTCCTTCTTTTGATGAAATTTAATGATTTTCGGGTGTTAGACATGTATATACGTAAAATATTGATGAATGCCCAACTTTTCAATCTTTCATTACGTTCCCTCTCCCTTTGCTTGTTTGTTATCTGCCTGTTCTGGGCCTATATATTATCTGCCCCCTGTTTCTGTTTCAAATGAAAAAGCCATCAAAAAGCTCACTCTAGCCACTTAAGGTATTATGCCCTCGTTGCCCATTATGGTTTATGTGCGTATGACGAAAATCATTTTTTTTATTTTCTGTCCCTTGACCGCATTATTTTTTTTTAATTTCCTTTAAAAAGCTAAGGATAAAATGCTTACCATCCGAAAAAAGAGTTTTTCTATTTTTAGCTATTTCTGCTCTTCGATTTACAGTTAGTGTCACAAGGTTTTTATGCAGACACTTTTTAAATATTTAACTTATCATGACGGGATTGAACCCTCCTAGCCATAATTACTGAATTCGAGTTATAGGATAATTTGACGATCACGTTTGTTAAGACCGTGGAATATGAAGAGTAAATGTAGCAACTGCGTCTTCGTATTGCCCTTGTGGCCACCCTCAGAGTGTGTGGTAGGGGGTGTAAAAGTCACCAGCCATTAATGACACATATTTTTATCGCTATTAGCGTTCCGCATCTTTTCAAATTTGGGATGTTTAAATTGCTGCACGTGCTTCCTACTGTTAAACTCGTCACGAATTGAGCGAGGGGGAAAAGGACTACCTACCTAGGACACGTTCCTATTTGGCATTCAATCCCTCTTTAACTTCCCGTTGTGGTCTTATCCACCTATGTAATGCGGAGGTAAAATTATTGTCTGAGTTTAACTCATGCAAATAATCTTCGTGGTTCCAGTGGCTCCCAATCAAGGCTACCCATTAACATCCTGACACTGTTCCTTCATCACAATTCTTCTCAAAACAGACAGTTTCCTCTCATTCCTGATCATTTCCAAGATTAGTTCCTTTTGCTCAGGGTTCCAAATTTTCGAATCGTACTCAAGATGAAGTCAGTCCAGCGTAAAATTAAATCTATCATTAATTTTTTCATTAGAATATTTTCCCACTGTGCTTTTGATGAACCCAAGTTTTTCAAATTAAGCTCCGTAGGTCATCCTAACGTGCTCACTCCATGTAAGTTCCAATGTTTGATTGACTCCTAGCGCTTTTACTTGGTCCGTTTTTCTTATTTCTGCCCCTACGAGTCGTAGTTGTAGAACTGTATGGATTTCTGTTTCCCGAAAATTCATCACTGCTCAATTTTTCAAATTTAATTTAAGACCCCACTTCTCGTACCAAAAATTAATTCTGCTGAGATCACTAGAAAGAGCCTCATATTCGGATTGATCACTTGTATCCCGGTAGATACCCGTATCGTCGACGAATAACCTGACATCTAGAGATATTATACAATTAATTTCATTTCCGTAAATCTCATTTACAAAAAGGTGGAGGTTTACATTTTCATTTAAAAATGTGGAGACCGAATATACAACCATGCAGGACGCCAGAGACTACATTTACAAAATCGGAACAAACCCCATCGTCAACTATCACTTTCTGTTTGCACTCAAAGAGAAAATCACGAACCCAATTCACTACTTTTTAATTAATTCCACATAATCGTAGTTTGCATAATAGTTTAATCAAATGCTTTTTTAGATCTAAGAATATACCGTCTATTATATTTCTTGATTCTCGCGATTTGAGGATGCCTTGGATGAATAAACCAAGTTTTTTTTCATCATCTACTATTCGGAGCCCATGTTGTGTGTTTGTGAAATAACTTTATCCAGGACGTGCATGGCGTTATTCTATTCTCCTCCCAGACTTAGAGAGATTGCTGTGCAGTAACAAACTGCATGTTTAAAAAAGGATTTAAATCTTAGCTGTAAGCGTAACTAATTGAATCGTTAAAAAAATAATCAGGTATGTACTAATTATAATGAGCGTTCATGAAGTAGAAGATTTACCTCGCTGGCCATTGAGTGCATCGCTAAAAGTACCTCGTTTGAGCACCAAAATTATCTTTTTTTAGTTTACCTAAGTTGGGAACAGTATTGTTTAAGGTGAAAAATATTTCATGGTGTCACATTTTCACACAATATTTGCACCAATAATTGAACTCCAGTAATTTAACTAAATTGAGTTGATCCAAAGTAAATACGAATGGAAAATTGAATATTTTGAATTTAGTCTCGTGAAATCCTGTAATCTGTATTGCTATGAAAAATAAGCATTTCTATTTCATCTTTTGTCAATAAACCAATTTTACCCATGAAATTTTGTTTTAGAAGTTTCCTTCAAATATTCCCATTCGGTATGAAATTCATCCCAAAACGGAAACGGGGCTGAGACTATTTCTTCTGATCAAACGCCAAGCCTAATATTTCTTCAGGCGACTCTTCCACAAAAGAATGCTTCGAAATACCGGTGGTAACGTTTAAAGAAAGCAAATGTTTTTGTCTTTCGAAGAAATTGAAATTTAGCGTTGCCAATAATTTCAAGAAATTCCTCGAGTTTCATTCTGAAGATTTATTCGGGTGAGGTTTTCCGTGAAACTTTTCCATCCTTTTTCCTGACCTCTATTCCTTCACCTCCACCCTCGTATCATGCGGAGCGATTTTGAAACGCCATCACGGTTCACAAAATTTAATCTCGTGAACGCCCATTTTACTCTGAATAATGCTTGTATTTATTCAATCTCTTGGCAAGTTTACATTTACGCCCAAAGTACACATTACACCCGATGAATCTCCACTATTGGATGCCGAAATACCTTCATTTAATTCGATGAAACTCAGCTACTCTTTACGTCTGGAGCTCAAAATGAAATTACAGTGTCCGAGTTTTCACAGTATGCAAAATCAAAAAGATTTCACCAACTGGCAATGTAACGCTTCACATTTGAGTTAAAATGATAAGGTTTCTCGGTGAGATTCCCACCACACGAGGCCAGAAATTTTAATTGGTTGGGAATTTTTTTTTCAGATCATTAAGTCCATGTCTTAAAAAATAATGATTTATTTATTTGATTTCTCATAAATTTTATTCCTGAGTGATAATTTATTTTACTGTCAAAATAATTTAACTTCAGCTTTAACTGTACAACGTGTATGGTAGTTTCCTCGAGGAATAGGAATCATTGCCAATCAGTATAAATGAAAATCGAATCCGTTGGAGACCGTTCCAGCTGCAAATCGTTCATTAGCAAAAGCACCTACTCAGAGCACCTACTTATAAACATCGTCTCCATCGTAGTTTAGCTATGAGATACAACTACTTTTTTAAAAGTGGTTCATTGTTCATGTACTTGGGTGTCATAAAATTTCGGATTTCGTTACTTTTACTTTAATAGAACGGTTATTTGGATGGAATGCCTCTTTATTGCAAGTTTTGAGAACTCTCAGATGTGTTTGCTTGCACTCCACATGGGATTTATTCACTAACAAATACTCGTTTGGCTAAAAACATTTTTTTAGCTATTTACGGGATCCCAGGGTAATGGGAAAATTTATAAGTAATCCTTTGATGGCGAGAGCTACCATAACGTTGTCAATGTGTAAAATTTGGATGTCAAATGTTTTAAATTAAATGAAAAGTCAGGAATGCTTTGATATTTTTAACCGACTGTTATGTTCATTTTGTTTTAAATAAAAACTTTCTTTTCCTTTCTTCCGTGCGTAACACTCGCGTCTATAAATCGCTAATACCGTCGACTGCTATTAAATGTGATGTGCAATAACTTCTGGTCTGTCATTCCCAATAATTCACGAACTTTAACCAGTAGCACGCTCTCTCTGCATGACTCCGCTATGCTTTCCACTCGAATGATTATTCACCATTACTATTTGTATGATGGTTGACTGAAAACTCATCATTATATGTGATGTTTTAGGGTAGTTTTTTGCAGTAGTTCCTTGCAGTATTATTTTCAGACATATTAAGTGGAAAGTATAAGACATACAGTGCTTGCATTCCAATTTCATCTTTTATTTATTCGTTAACCAGTGAAATATTACACTTGACATTTCCACGCATTTATTAGGGAACCTTGAAAAAAAGAGGCTCGAAATTACCGAAAAATAATAAGTATTTAGAATATTGCAACTATATAAAGTAACAAAAAATTTTGAATTACTTATTTCATTAAATTATCCTAGACACTCCCTCGCCACTGAATTTTGCGAAGCAATTAGTGAACTTCTAGTCAACCTGTGTTAATGGTTTCCGATTAAACGATGTGCGTTTTAAGCGCATGGTAAAATAACAGAGACCCACTGCGCCGTAGCAACCAACATAAATAGCATCATTCCAAAGTGGAGTACGTTAATTGGAATGAATGTATCCCAACATCCAAGCACAAAACATGCATCCGGTCGTTTGTCGCTTGATAAATTATGCTTCATTACCATAGGATTAAAGGCTGATAAAATGCTTTTAGCCCTGAGTGTATAAAAATTGATCATTATCACTTACCGAACTGCATGTGAAACAATATTTTTTTCTTTCTTTATAGTTTATAATTAATATGTGAATCTTAAAAATGATTGTATTATTTTAAAATTAATATCGCCTAATGAAATTATTGTCATTAATAATTACAAATTATAAATAATCATCTAAAAAATCTTTAAATTGCCAATTTAATTTGAAGTTTCATGCATTTTTAATCACGCAAATGTGACCGAGAGCGACCAATTTCAAATTTAATTTAAATGGGAGTAGTAACTAATGTTAACAATGGTATTTCACGATGGCTAAATGCTAATTTTAATTAAATTAAAAGGCAGCTTCTTTTGGCACTTAGTGCTCAATACGATTTCAGCCGGAAGTGTTCTTTATGGAGATTTTAAATGTTTGAATGGTAGTTATTTATTGTTCGTATGCATTAAACAATTTCAGGAAATGATTTATAATTAGGACAAGGCGTATTCCTGAATTCCTAGTAGAGAATTATATCTTAATAATGCCATGCGATAGATTCAAATCTAGGACTTCCCTTTTCACGTAGAACAATAATTAATAAAATAATATATGTATTTTATGGTTTTCCGTTAAAAAATAAACTTCCATTCGCATTATAAGGCAATTTTAATTCGCTTTTAAGCAGACCTACGGGTTGTCAAGAGTCAAATTTGAAAATCAAACGAGAGTGCAGGAAAGCAGTCCATGCAAAATGTGACCCATAAAGTGAATTGGAAAAGAGAAAAAGAAATAAGGAGAGGCTCACTGCATTGTTTCCTTTGCTTTTACTATCGCCTAAAGTCGTCAACATTCTGAACTTGTGGGAGTTGAAGGATCACATGTCCGTACAAATAAAGCTCTTGCAACGCCTGTATGAAACCTAGAACACGTCTTCGGAAGCAAACGTGTTTTCTCCTTCCTCGCTACAAAGGCGTCTGGTTTTTGTACGATTGAACGAAGTAGGCTTGCAGTAGGCTAAAAGCTTGCAGTATTCTAAATAAAAAAAAAGCTTGAATGAAGTGCGAAACTTCAATTTTTATCCAATCCAAGAGATTTCGCATACCATTCCACCAGGATATATATATATATATAGGGAGGAATTTATTTTCAAGTTATCAATAATTCTTTACCCTTGGAAATTGTGTATCGCCACGCGCGCTGCACCTACTGCACAGTTCCAGACAACCGCCCGGGTGCTTCTTCCCCTCGCCCATGAGTAAGGAGACTGTTTCCGCCTCGATTTTCTCTCCGAAGCGGATCCATCCAATTGCCTGGCTCCTCCAACCCCCCCCCCCTCATTATTTACTATGCAC
>LYUA01001097.1:91382-101838 GCA_002093875.1 Calopteryx splendens | reverse complement strand
GTGTTTAGAGCGCCATAGTGGATGGAAGGGAAGGAACGGTAGCACGGGGTGAAAAACGAAGGAAAAAAATTTGTATTTGCATGCTCCATCTCCGAGTCTGAAAGGCCTCTCCTATGGTCTTTGCTACGCAATTCTCTTTTTCAAAAACTCTCAATGAGCCATGAGGGATTTATGCTCAAAATTCACACTACGGTCAGGGTTGGTTCATCAACATTTTTTTAGCTACATTATACTAAAGAGTAATCGTAGGAATCGCAATGTGACATATATTTCAAGTTTTCCACAGCACTAGGCTTTCTGGAATCACGACTTATATTTCGACAGTTTGTCATCTTCAGGATTGTGATGTTCAATTCTTAGTTGAATTACAAAGTGGCGATTTCTTTCACCTAAGAAAATGGAGAAATTCTATGCAGTTATGTTTTATTTAGAATCGCTGTTAATTCGCCTAAATAATCACATGCACAAGTATTGGATTTTGAAAACGAATGAGCCGCACGCATCTCATCATTCAGTGCAGGCATGCTGAACTCGAAATAAACGCGTTTAGCGCATCTTTTAAAAATACATTTGGTGGCTCGGAGCGTAAGAAGAAGAGTCGCATTAGGTAAGGAAGATTTTACGAGGAGAAATTGATGACGAGGGCCTTAGGCGAGATTGTGAAGAAAAGACCGGTGAAGTGGTTAATATGGAGTGTAGTTTTGTCATCATCAGTATTTCAATCCTAAGATTGGTTCTACCTTTCTTAACCCTAAGTTTGGCTCCATTCACCCCTACTTAGTGTAGTTTTGTATGGCTCGGAAACTCGGTCGTTGAAGTTGAAAACCGTAGGTTGGAGGCTTTTGAGATGTGGGTGTGGAGAAGAATGGAAAAGATCAANNNAGGTTGGAGGCTTTTGAGATGTGGGTGTGGAGAAGAATGGAAAAGATCAAGTGGACGTAATGGAAAACGAATGATGAAGTCTTGGGAATGGTAGGGGAGGAGAGAAGGTTTTTGGGAGAAATCCAGGGAAGGCAGGAAAATTGGATCGACGGCGTACTCAGTAGCAATGGATTTTTGAAGAATTGATTGAAGGTAGAATGTTGGATAGGCGAGGTAGAGGGAGGAAAATATTAGGAATTCTGGATGGAATAAAGGGTGTCAGAGGGTTTGCGGAGATGAAGGAAGGATTATTGTAGTGGATGTCCATCAGAAACCTACCATAACCGGTATATTGCCATTAATAATAATATCTTTTTGGGAGATCATTTTTCGTATTTAATCTTTACACATTTTTATTCATTATATTCATGGGAATTGCATTCCATTAGAAGAATATATACATTATTCGCCCAATTAAATTACCCAATTTTCGAGGACTTTGAACATAGTACGAGTGTTGGGGAAGGTTAACACGAGAAAAACGTGAAGGGTAATCTACATTATTGCTGCTACTAGGAACAGTCGGCTCCTAATGTTTCTCCAGGCCTATCCTAATACCGCGCAGCTAAACTGGGGCTCCTATGGTTTACTGTATGTCTATCAATTGGTGAAATGTGAACCTTTTTCAAGTCGGTGTGTGACAGGAAACTCATCCCAAGAGACCAAACCTAGAGTGGATTACTAATCTGGGTAAGAGCGGTATAACCATCATTGTTGTTAAATTTGTGTTGAGGTACTACTTAGGTGTAGTGACATTAATTTTTTTATAATTTTACTTGAAAAATCCCATAGTTATAATATCTGATCCTGATATGTTTATCTGATAAATAAATGAAGCTGAGAAATGTCATTTTGTCAAATCATCTTTTTTTAATTTCGTAAACGTCTAACATTACCCGATCCTATTCAATTCTCTGTAAAAAGTAACTGGATAGGTGATTGCATTGATCCGTATTCATTTAATCAATCTTTACACTCATATTAATATTCCAGTGAGATTAGTTTGATCGGAATTTGTATTCCTTTGCTACCGGCTCAGCACTGAAGTAGGTCTTTCGGCATATAATATTCGGCATAATATTTTGACCTTTCTTACAGTTTTTATAGAACTCAAATCACTTATTTCCTACCTTCACCTGGTTATCTCACACTCTTCCCCCCCCCCCCAGGCGTTCTGTTCTGTTTTGAGGCATGCTTGTCTCATTACTAATTGTTAAAGAAGCTGGCAAGTTATAAGTTGGTCTATCATGGAATTTAGATACGAACGTTATGCCATTAAACTTAACTTTAGGTAAAATACAATTATACTGTAGGTAGATCAGTTTCAATCACGGTTTTCGAGTACGAGGAAGTTTTCCGATTTTTTAAATCAGTACCACCGCAAAAACTATTATTCAGGAAAATAAATAGAGGCAGCAGGAAAAGCTAATTTATACCTAATACTGATCTTAGAGAGAGGAAGGTTTGCCTGCAAGGCATTCTGCCTCCTTTCGGACCATATTTAATTATTAATTACATTTTCTATTCAGAAAAAAATACCGAAAATGATGTAGTAGGTAAATGTGTGTCCTTGTATTACCATTATATATTATAATTGGTCGTATGAGCATATTAAGTTATTGGTTTTAAATATATGAATTCCCTTGAAAAGTGGCCAGTGCTCATATCCTATTTCAAAGGGATTTTCATTACTGTATTCTAGGAATACCACCTAAGCTGTCTGCATTTGTGATCAAAGATCTCCTGTATGAAGGCTTCACATACAAGTTCAAATTGGGTTCTTTCATCATTTTTTGAGGCACTTGTCTTCAGCCATTCTGTGCATCAACCAATGACAAAGTCTTTTTATCGCCATGCTGTGATTCACACTTTTTAATGTATTCCTTCCTGTTGTTCTTTTACAATTTATGTAGGTGGTAAAGAAAAACATTCTTCTCAACTGGCAGGCCAGAGAGGAGAATGTTTCAGTTGCTCTCTCCACCATTTCTGCATCAATGCTGTCAATAGTTTGCTCGGTAGCGGTAGTATTTATTAAGGGAGGATGTCGACGCTTGAGGTCATTTGGGAAAAGTTACTGGGCTAACATAAAATTTAATGATATTAATTATCCTCGTCTATGAAGACGATTTATCTAATACTTTTGAAATAAATACGTCAGTCATTGCACAGTGACATTATCTGCACACGATGCCTATCTATCTGTCATGCCCGCTACTCATATTTCTCTCGTGTTTTCACTTTTTTCTTCCCGGTCCTTTGATTCTTCCTTTCTTAGGAGCACGCTGGGAGCCAATTACGTCTCTTTAAATACTTTTTAATATATATGCCTCTCATAAAAACTAATAGGGTGCAGTCGTAGCGGAATGACTTGGAATGGGCACGCAAACATGGGATATAAATTGTAGATTAAAGACTTCTTTATATTTTTCAGCATTGTTCCATTGTTAAAAAAATATTTTTACTGAACTTTAGCAGAGAATGCAGTGAAAATTCCAAGGTTTTTTTATGCCTCATTACTCTCATGTATGCAAGATAAGTTCCTAACCGGGACTAATTATGTAGAACCAGCCACTGGGACCAAGTATATATAGGGCTGCGTGAGTTAACAGAAGCTTGATAATTGGCTCAACTATGAACTATTTATGTTTAGCGGATAGAATGAAATTAAAAATGGATCAGAAGAAGAGAAACTAATATAATAAAATAGAAGAAATTTATGTTTTTTATTATATTTTAATTCTACGATTTAAGGCTTAGAAAATTGTCCATTCTTCCCTCTTAGCATTGTTAACAAAAGGGACCCAGGACGTATACAGCTTTGCATGACGTATTTCTCCTCAGGTTCACAGATCAGCCTTCAAATGATTTATCATCCATATTTTTTTCGTCGGAAAGAAAATAATTGCATTTCGCGAATAAATACAATAATCAGGGATGGGTTTAAAATGTATTTTTGTAGGATCATGAGAATGCTGAAAAAACGTGGGCGTGTTGGCGCTTGAAGGGGTTTTCGGTTCGTGTGACGGCATTTGCCATATTGATGCCATGACACCGCACCTGCTCCAATTACTATTTTTCATCTCGTCCAAAAGTTCAAAATAAACTAAACAACCGAAACAGTTTACTTTATTATAGATAACTTCGCGAACATTGTTAGGTAGCAATTTCGCGGAATGAATGGAAAAACAAAACGCGCACCGACAAAAGTCATTATAATTTTAATTCATATTTAAGTAGCAGGTTTACCCATGTGGCAACCCTTTCGCTTCAATTCTGTGACCTGTAGTTGGTGCCGCTGTGCTTAGATAATTAAAAGGTCGTGCAGAGGTAACTAAAATCAAAGCGATGAAATTTGATTACAGGGAAATAAATTGACGCTGGGAAAAAGTGATAAAAAATAAGTGAGTGATAGTTCATTATCGGACTAGGGTCACAGCCCTCTCACATTTTCTAGGCAAGATCAAAGCTGGGCTCAAACGTTCATTTTGTAGCTATTTCAGTTTTCCAAGCTTCCTGCGGTTCACCAAAAACATTTTTTATGGGCGTGACGTAAAAATTTACATTTTTCCTGAATCAACCCTAATTTTCAACTTTGATAGAATTTTCCTTTCTTAAAAAATAAAATTCTTTCACTGGTGACGAAATTGAAACTCTTCCAGTATGCGCAGTTTCCCCGTATCAACAGTTAATAAAGCTCTCACCATAGAGTACCTACCTATATAAAGAGAGCTCACAAATTAGGAAAACCTGTAATGCCTTTAAATTTCTCAGATGGCGATACCGTTGAACGTAGCCTATTTTCTATTTCCGTGATTTTCACTTAAAGTCGAAATATATTGGAGAGTAGAAATTTTCGGAGGGATGTTGGTCACGCTGCTCTTGAAGATACTACAGCTTAAAAAAAATATGCCGTACCGTTATCGAATATGTCGGAAAATTACAGTAATTCATTTTCACTGAGAATATCAAGAACTTACACGAAGTCACACGTGGAATTGGTGGTCAATTACTTCAATCGAAAGCGAAAACTAAAGTAATTTTGACATTTGGTTGTAAATATTTTGAACGATAAATTAATTTAATAGTAGCATTTGTTTGTTAACCAAGAAAACATTAGTTCATAATTTGATCAAATCGCAGAAAGGAGAAGATATTGTGGATATAACCAAAGTGAAAGGGAGAGCAAGAAACCAAATTGGCGGGCCATCACTCTAGGAGAAGGGTTTGATTACTAGCGAGGAGTAGTAATGGTTGCTTGGTATCATAGTAAGAGTATTATTTGTCACAATTGTGAATTCAATAATACCCTTTCACTGCAAATTTTCCCACTATTTAAATTAATTCGTCAATTTACAATTCTTAAAGGCTCTGGAGCAGTCCAAAAAATTAACAGTAAATCGATGTTGATTGAAATTGAAAAAAATAACATATTTTTTGCCACTTAATTCATATAAAATGATTTTTATGTAGGTCGCACTGCACTTACAAGGAATCGGACAAATCTATGCCTCATTGCGACAGAGATATCGATCAAAAGACTCTGACGTCCGCATTAAGAACAAAGAAAAAATAAAGCCTAGGTATGGCTAAAATGGCAGATTCACTCCTGCTCTGTGATTCGATTTGACTTGGCAAACGTATGCGTCATGTTAGCATAGATGCCGGTCGATTTCATTACTAGAAACAAATATATTACGAAGCTGAAGCATGGGCCACCTCGATTTTAAAGATCAGCTGGTTAATCTCTTTCGATTATTGTGGTGAGGTTTTATAGGTACTCCGATAAAAAGAACTATATTTATAGAGGAAGAATATTATTGAAACTTTCAATTAATTTGTGCTATAGCTGGTCAATGTTATGTCAAGTCATTAATTTCTTGTTTGACTGACCAAAAAAAACTTTGAAAAAACATAGGAACCTTCGGAAAAACTTTTTAAGTCTTTTAAGGAGACTAATTCCCCACACGCACCTGCTCTTGGTTAAAAATCATCTTTATCCATCGTGTGAGGAAAGACATTGAGCAATTTAATTGAATATTCTTAAGTGATCCATACTGAAAAAATTACTAGAGCATGCTATAATTATGATTTTTTTAGAAACCTTTTTGGGTACTTGCGAACAGAAAGTAAAGCTACCTATACAACAGACGGCAATGCGGATGCAATAATTACTGTTTCAGTAAGTCATTACCATTATGGCCGCTGGAGGAAATGGTGAAGATACACATATTGAGCATTGCCATGAATATCAAGCCATTTTCATGTACTCTCGACACTATTATAGTCAAACAACATGAATATAGAAAGAATTGAACAGTAATATTATTCATGGATTGATCATAAATTCAATTATCGAATTCCTGAAGAAGTCGCTCAACTCTTCATTCTATTCTTTCATCGATTGGTCCTGGTCATCCATATTCTGATTCATAGTGCTGTTATAATCCATTCCATTTTTGTAGCAATACTTTTAATTAAATCTTTAGACTAAATTTCATATTTGTATTAAGAACATTTGCCGTTAAGCAGCTGCGTTTATTTCCACCTGATTAAAATTCAAATTATCACTGAAGGAGTTAGTCTTTTAAAATTCTTTGTTTCATTATTATCTAAAAAAAATCATCCAACAACTTATGTATTGCTTAAAATGTATAAGTATTTAATCGAATGCATTTGAAAAATAGAGGAAATAATGAAATTCAAGGCTGACAATATCACGAGAAAGGAAATATCCAAATATTTTTCCGAAAATATTTTTGAGATTAATAATTAAGATTCTAAACGTTAGCAGAATGTTTGGAACAGTTGTGGTAAATACGTTGTGAATGCTTGGTGAAATATTTTCCTCTCAATCCGAAAACGACAACTGAAGGGCGTTCGTTTCGTAAAATCTGGAAGTGACGGTCTAATATGACTCCGAAATAATCTGTTTTGATTTCATAAGAATTTAGTTACCTATACTCTTTTGTTTTTTGTAGCTGTATAGGTGTGTCAAGTTTTACGACAAAGAAGTAGAAACTGATGGCAGCGATACATATTCTGCGTAACTATCGATATCTCATGTAATTAATATTTATGCACAAATCAAGGACTGATAGTCACTTTATAGATTCTTTTGTGGGTGCTAACATTTATATGTGAATAGTTACAATATCTATATGACATGTAATCCCCGCAATTTGAAAACATGTGTTTTTCGCCTTGTTTTCCGGCACCTTTGCGTGGTTTTATTTCGTGAAAAGATAGTAAGAAAAAATGACCGAATTGATTTTAAACTATGCAAAGTTCATGTACTTATAAGACTTTTTGAATCTGTTTAACATTTTTTTTCTATGGCATTTGAAACCAGAGAAACACGCCTTCAGAGTCTAGTGGTCTATCCTAATTTGAAGTCGCCAGCCACAGCCCGAGAGCCAAATTCTCACCGGCGCTTCCGCCTGTGTGTGAAGGTTAGCGGCCCGCAGGTAGGGAAGGGCGGAGAGGGGAAGTGTTATCGCCATACGGGAAAATATGTATAGCTATTCATTTTTAAAGCACGGAGGGAGTAGGCAAATTCCTACGGTTCCTGGTGAGCGCTGATTCAAATAAGAAATTCATTGCAGTTTTCCTCTATGGTGTGAGCGCTATATATATTTGTTCCTCATTTTGTAAGCATGAACTTGTGCATAGTTGAGCCAGAAACCGTCAAAACTATCCTTGTATATTCCTTAGTACAACGGCACAATTGTCAGACTTGATCAACACCTTCAGTTGACCGTCTATGAGGTGAACGTCCTACTATTTTATTTTTATAGCGGCCTTCAGTTGGCCGAAGGACAGACACTTACTTAAAGTAAAGCAGCAGTAGAGCACTCAAAGAATTATCCTTAACGTTCTTCCCAAAATGTACAGAACTTTTACTTCTAGTTTTTCTCCGTCCTTATTGATATTTAGCAGCATCTCATTCTAACCAGCCGACGCCTAGTTCGAGATGGCCAGAATTTTCACAAAATCCCGACTACAAGACGCTGTAGCAAAAAACTGAACAAAAAAGGGGCTAAATTTTAATAAGGAACCTTTGCGTTTAACATATATTTCCCCGCAGGAATATCTGAAAATCCTTTTTATAGTAGTTTATATTTCGGATTTAGATATATTTCGAAACCAAATAGCTAAATATTTAAAAGCATATTTCACAGATATCGTTCACATGTGATTCATTTTGTAATGTTTTTAGGAAATGAGTATTAAAAATATAATTGCTATTTCCCGTCAGTACTTATCAGGCTAAATTCAGAAAAATTGCCATTAGGGTTTACTTAGCGTCACTGAATAAGTCATTCCATTAACGGCCAAGCAACGAGATACTTAAAAATGGTAACCTAATTGACGGTCAGTATTCACCGCCCACGGAAATAACCACTATCCGCATAATAAATAAACATGATTTCCCAGCAACCGAAGTTTCCAGCGCCGTCAGTTTTTGGTATTAGTTAGGGTAGAGAAGAAAATGATGATGTAGTTTTAACACCACCGAGTTGAAAGGAAGGATTGGAAATACGTACTTGTCGAAAAAAAGGTTTTGGGAGAAATATGATCGACTCAGAGTAGGGTGGGAACAGAAGCGATGTCAATATCTCTTATCCCTTATATTTCTGGGCCGAGGATGGGAATAGGGGAGAGGTTGCAAGGATTTGGGACGGCGACAGCGCCAGCGGTGGCCTGAGTAGGAGGATCCGCTGGAGGATGAGAGGATCTCCTTATAGGCTCCACGGATGTCTCTCGAGGCGGGGGATCGGGTTAGGGAGGGAGGCGACGGGAGATGAGGGGAAAGAAGAGGGGGGAGGAACAGAGGGCACACGGGAAGGGAAGATGAGGGAGAGAGAAATGCCGACAACCCTTGAGGGTGGAGAAGATTGGGGCGATTGAGGGCGAGCGGGAGTGAGAGTGCGCGTGGGACGATGAGAGCGATGAGAGGAAAAGAGAGAATAAAAAGAGAGGATAAAGAGGTTCACTGTAAACACAGGGGAGGGATCCTCTTGGACTCAGATTGAATGGGAGTTAGTGGTAAACAACCCTGTTTACGGATATCTAAGGGTGAGATATGTAGACTAATATTCCGTTAAAAAAATTGATCGAACAAATTTGTCGAAAAAAATACCTTGGTTTATCCTCCACTGGAGCTGCTAAGTTAGTGTCCTTTTATTTATCTGGCCACTATATTTTAATTGTTTGTATTAATTCAGAATGCCATTTGTTATTCATGTAAGGAAAAGTATGTAGTCACTCAGCCACATCATAAACTACTTGAAGTTGAAAGTAAACGCCTTATATTCTCGAATGAGATTTTCCAATTAGGAAAAGGATTTCCAATTAGGAATGAGATATTCCAATTAGGATTCTTCTGCCGAAAAAAAGTTTTTTTTCTCCAAATTGCATTTCATCACCTTTCTATTTCGGCACACCATAAGTTAGATAAACATTTTTCCATAAAATGAGTTAATGTGTTTAAAATGTTCCAAACACTAATTTCGGTATCGAGACTTAACAGGGGACTTTATTTTGTAAACGTCTATTTCATAGTATCCTCGGTATTGAAATTCACGTTTTGATGATTTACCTATAAGCGTCATTCCATAACAAAATAATCTATGACTTTTCACAAAATGCTAATTGTCCAGAGAGAAAGGAACCGAGTAGTTCAGCATAAAAACATTCAGCTTTGTTTATCCAGTAATAGTTTTTAAATGTTTTGTTAACTTCATGGGATTTCTCTCTAATATCACTCGTGTATCACTCCACCTCCAAATAAAAAGTTACTAAGTATATTTTTGTGTGCGGGACATTTATGATAATTGCGCATTCAGAGCTAGTTACTGTATCCTATAATTAAATATTTATTCATGAGTACCCTTCACGTATTTCCCTTCCGAGGTCGGGAAAATAAAAATAAAGGCTGGTTAATTTATTTCAGGAAACTTACTTCCATTTACTAATTTCTTCCATATTGCTTCATTCTTCCGTCATTGCACACTTCTTTCACCTCTGTCTCACTCATACACTGTTTCCAACATGTTCTACGGTTCCTTGAACCTCTAATACCCCTTGCCTTGACTTTCTCTTTAGCCACGTTCACCCATTACTTTCTTGGTCTACCTCTTCCTCTCAAGCCACTCTACTCTCATGCATCTGTTTCGCGATTCAATTCTCATCCATTCTCTCAACATGAACAAACCACCTTAACGCACTTAACTCATTAAATCCTCTCTCTTCTATTTTTTACCATAAGCACTCCTCAAGCACCATAAGATCCAAATTTGAGTTTGTAATGCAAGTTACAGTTTCTTTCCATTAGGCTAGGGGAATTTTATGGAATAGGGTAATAGATTCACTTGCAAATTGATAATTATCAACACTTTTCCGTGAATATTGATTCTTTACATTCTGGAATAAACAGGGATATTTCTTTATTTTACTATTAACCCTCTTAGTGCCACGGGCCGATGTATCGGCTTTTGCTTCACGGGCGAAAAGTGCCACGAGCCGATATATCGGC
>LYUA01001096.1:233677-247327 GCA_002093875.1 Calopteryx splendens | reverse complement strand
ATTACAGCAAAACAAATGAACATCATAATGCACACCAACAAATGACATGAGCATACCACAATAAGATATTAGGCATTGTACAAACTTTGCCATTCATAAGTTCCTACTAATCTTGCTACTTCTATCAATCTTGAAACAACTCCTGAAACCCCCTAATATATCTGGCACATGTTCCAATCATTTAGTTTCATTATCTGATTGAAATAAGATCACAGATATTGATCCTTAAAAATCAATTCCTACATTTTCATTGGTTGTAAAGCAGAACCATGCTTTTAAATGCACATGATCATGAAAAATGCTAAATAAATGATAGTTTGATGGAAAAGTAAATAATTGTCCGATTTTGTGAATAAATCATAAAAAAACAATGCACAACATTCAAAGTTCACTAATTGTTAGTCATTCAAGACAAATGAAATCATAAATTACATGTAGCTGGAAAAAAGTTGGCCACATTATCCATGATGCATGAGACTATCTTTCTTTATGAATGGCTTATCTGTTTATCATCTTTTCATTAAATTGAAACTTGATTTTTTCTATTCATTTTCAGGCACTGGCTCAAGTACTTACTTCAGTAACTCCATATCCCAAATAAACACAGCCAATGGTGACATAGAGTCCAGCACTAATATGAGAATATATCATCTTGTAAAGCCCATTGATGACCCTCATTATCAGAGCAACAAATCTGAAAGGACTCATAAGGCTATCCCTGAAATATTTTTGACAAGGCTTTTGTCAACCAAGGGCACCATCCAGAAGTTTGTGGATGATTTCTTCAATACCATTCTTACTGCAAATGAAGCTCTTCCCCCAGCCGTCAAGTGGCTTTTTGATCTTCTTGATGATGCTGCTGTCAAGCATAGTATAACGGATCCTGAAGTGGTGCATGCCTGGAAATCTAACAGGTCAGCAAAGTGTCATTAACTCTTTCTGTAACAATTTACATGAAAAGACAAAACAATTATGAAAAAATACTTGTGTAATGTGACAAAAGATCTCCACTCACTGAGAAAAAAATTGGCTGTTAAAAATAGGAGTAATTGAATTAACTTATTATTGATTACAGACAATTATAAATCTTTTTAAAAGTAAAATTTTCATCATAGGTGACTTATGTAGGTATATGTTTCCACCTTCCTCTAAGATTTTTGTTTTGATCCTTGTAGTCTATAAGACTATTTTGTGGCTCATTTTGAGTACTTTTTAAATGTTGTATGGCTCACAAGGAAAAGTAGTTTTAAAAGACTGAAATAACATCAAAATTTCTTAAATTTGCATAAATTATACAATAGGAATGTTAAAGGTGAAAATATAAAATTTATCATAATTTAAAATGTAAAAACATTTACTAATACCCAAGGGAGTCTTGAGTACTATTTATTAGAGTAGGGTGTCAATTATCTGCAGTAATTGAAGAAAATGTAGCTGTGAATAATTGAAAATGGTTGATAATCAAATATATATAATTTCCAGGCTCTCTTATGACCTGATTTTTTATTTTTGTGGAAAATTATACTTATGTCTCACATGTATCTTTTAGCTAAGTAAATATTTTTTCTCTTTTCAAAATGAATGAATCTTTTCAAAAATTCGCATAGTTAATATTACTTTTAGTCAATTGCTATTTGTCTTAATCTAAACCCTATGTTGAATGTAAAACATTTAAATTCTATTGCTGTGTTTGCAGCAAGAGGTTGTACAAAAAGCACTAAGAAGGAAAATGAGTCATGCTAGTAGATGCTCAACAAAGCAAGCTTTGGCATAATAGAGATGACAAAAGTCAACCATTCATAATTGCTTAATATTCATATGCTCATTAATGAATATATCTTTATTTTATTCGCAGTCTTCCTCTGAGATTTTGGGTGAACTTCATAAAGAATCCAGACTTCATCTTTGATATTAATAAAACTACTACAGTTGACTCGTGCCTATCTGTGATTGCTCAGACGTTTATGGATGCATGTTCTACCACTGAGCATCGCTTGGGGAAGGATTCTCCATCAAATAAACTCTTATTTGCCAAGGACATTCCTCATTACCGGGAAATGGTATCACATTTCTATTGCGATGTTCAGAGGTTGCCTCAAATAACTGACCAAGAGATGAGCACTGCAATGCAACAGCTGTCTGTTTCCCAAGCTGGAGAGTTTGATATTATATCTGCGTTAAAAGAATTGTATATTTATGTCACCAAGTATAGTAATCAGGTAAGGTAGTACATTAATTTAAAATATTGTCAATTTTGTGGGATTGTGTTAGAAAAAATTAACCCCTCTTTGACTTGGATGAAACTTTGTTTTGCAGATTTTGGAAGCCCTTGAAACAGATCCTTACTGTAAGAAGATGCACCTGGCTCACAAGCTAGAAAATGTTGCATGTACTTTGGAGGGGGAGGAGACATCCACTTGCTGACAACGTGGGTCACCTGATCTTCTGCTGGCCAATCTCTACTGAGACTGTGATATGCTACATGCACATGCAACTGAAAACTGTGATCATGCAAGTGTGTATAGATTTGAAAGAGAGGCATTATGTTCACTAGTGGGATCAGGTGACCGTTATACAGTGCAGCCACTTTTGGTGAGGGCCATGATTGTCGTTCTAATCAGTGGAGGATTACTGGCCAAACTACCCTCATTGCGTTTTCCAATGTGGCTTTACATTTATTGAAGAAAGAAAGACTTGTCTCTGTGAATGCACAATAGTTTCCTAACATTGAGTGCCTGGAATATGACACAGTTTTTGTGTCGGTATCCTTTCAAGGATATAGAGAAGGGAGGATTAACAGAGCTATTATTTTAAATCCCCTTTTTTATATTGAATGAAAAACTTATGATACACAGAAACAAATTTTAACTTTGTATGCAAAAGTAACTAATATCCCTTTTTTTGTAGCCATGGGCCAAGAATTGAATGACCTATGTCAGTGTGTGTTGTATATTGTGCATTTTTCTTTGGTGATATATCCAGAGCTAATAGCTTCCACACCTGGGTGAAATGAATTACCTTTGTCTTTATTTACACCAAGGGTGTAAATTTTGTCCATTTGGTATCCTTTACATCTCTGAATTGTGTTAATTGATGCTGGCATCGACATACATGGGTGTGAAAGACTGATATAGTATATGACTCATCATTTTTTTTAATAAGTGTTTCAAGTTACTCTGGTAATCCAAAAAATGATTGGATCCCTGATAGTTAAAATTTTCTTTAATTGGTTGGAGATCTGTTTCAAGTTTTGTGCTGTGATTGGTGTTAGCCAATGTTTGTATGGCATTACTAGTCCATGGAAGCAGCTAGGTGGGCATTAAAAAGATTGCATTGATGGAACTAAATGCACAGAGTTTTGGGACCAAGTAAGGAAGTATGCCTGACAGTTGAAATGGAAGAGCACAAGACAGCAAGATTTATTTACCATTCTTTATATCAGAGTAACAGTTGTGAATACTTTTTTTAATCAAAATTCATATATGGAAATCAAATTTGGCACACAAAATGTGAATACATCATTTTTTCTTTGCATTATATCCATTGATCTTTATCTCATTGCTCCATCATTTTACTTTGTGGATTTTAATGTTGCAGCTCTTAATTGTATGCCAAAGTCATGAAAGCTTGTTTAAATTATGAGCTCAGTTTTATTTTCATTACTATGTTATCTGTGTAGTCCTTTTTAAATATGTGAAATTAAAGCAGTGTGTGCCATGGGGGAAATTTTCTAATTGTAAGAAATTATTGCATAAAATCAGTATTACATAAACTCAGTATTACATACACATTTTCTTTATGACCATGCACGTTCTTTTCCTTGAGATAAGTTGGATTTACATGAAAAAAGGTTTCATGTTAATAAGGTTTCATGTTAATAAGGTTATTCCATTTATGATATTTTCGTAATTAATTGTTGTACTCTTTGCCATCCAGCATTTATTTTACCATAAAAGAACCATATGTTGTCCATATAGCTGTATGAAACTTAATCCACTTGGAGTTCAGCCTATATAGATGATATGCCTATCTTTAAAGTTCACTTTTGAAATATTATCTTATTATGCTCAAATTTTATAGAAAGAAGAAAGTCATGTTTTTCCTTAATATGAGATAAATGTTATGTTTGCTAGTAAATAGCGATATGAAAACTATGTTTTGAATATAAATGATCAATGAACTGAGTTAAATTTAAAAAGAAGGGGAGTCAACAGAGATACTTGGTAAAGAAATTTTATTATTTTGAATTGTGAATCTCTGATGATTCATATGAAAATGCTCAAGTTAGGTGTTGTCAGAAAGATATATTTCATTATTGTCAAGATCAAGATTATTTGCAAGATGTTTTCTGAGGGATACTTATTGAAGTCAGTGCTTCTTAATAATCTGTTTCAAAACTCTGCATGCCTGTCCATCGTGTATAAAAATCAGTGATTTGATATTGATAGAGAAGTGCATGGATTTTATATGTTTGAATGAAGAAGCTGATTCAGTTTCTTTGCTTCAAATGTGGTGTTATGCATCATAAATATGATTAAACCAGCTTATGTTGAGGCTTTCCAATGTTCAGCATAGTCATGTTGGTCTACTTTCTAATTAAAATTCTGGATCTCCCCTGTGTAGAAATTAAACATTAATCTATCTATCGCAGTATCCTATTGTTGTGTGGATGATCATTGCTTCTAGTATACAAATTTTAAAATAGCATTGCATCCATCCACAATGTATATTTCATAAATGCACCAGCAAAATTTTTTTAACCCTTAATGACATGATTTCTTGCACCAACTTTTCATTAATGATATGAAATTTTCAGTATCCTTCTCAGAACATCCCGTAGTAAAAAATGTACATTACACTCTTCAGTTTCAAAATTTGGTAAACCTGTGCAATGAAGAGCTAACAGCATCACCAGCAGCTGTAAAAAATGCCATATATGCTACTTATTATATAGGTTGATCTTAACTGTTGTAGGTTTTATTGTTATATTAAACTCAACTTCGAAAAAAGTCTAATTTTAACATTTAGGTATATAAACTGAGCTTTACTGCTCAAATTACACAATGCAACATTGATAACTATTCTTAAATTATTTTTAACCTAAATGACTCTTTAGTTATAATTTAAATTGCAATTACTGATTTTCATTTCATTCATTGGCAAATTTTATTTGATTGTTAAAACCATGTGCTTGCTGTTTGAGATTGTTTTATAAAAGCAAGACCCTGCGAGTGACTTACAGATTTAAATCATTCAAGAAAAGTGCTCCCTCTGTAAAAACAGTAGGTTCCAGAATGCATTTGTACCGTCCTTGTGCTCTCGTTAAACACTGGATTTTGACATGTCAGTCTGGCTTGCATGTTTTTTCCATTACTCCGTTTCAACCCCACAAAAACTCTCTGAGTATGTTTGTTTCAGATGGTACCATGCATTTTCCTAAAATATTTGCCAAAAAACTCAACCAATATGAGCAGATATGGATGTTATCAATATCACCCAAGGGGATCAGGTTGGTGTCTAGTGTACTGGCTTTCCACCTTTAGGGCCTGGGTTCACATCCCAGTGGTTTCAAGGATTTTTCAGCGGAAACCTGATCCTCACTTGGGTGCTATGTGGAGAGTGCTTCAAGTGCCTACTCCATCCATTAGATGGGACATAAAGCGGTGGGTCCCGTAGCTCCTCTTGTTAAGAGTAGGCCAATGCTGACACCTGGTTTTTCTGCACCCTTACTCCATTCCTTAAAAATCCTGCCTCTACCAAATTACCCACCTATACTAATGGCACAAATGACCTCAGCTGTTGGTCACCTCCCCTATTAACAACAACAATTCACACAAAGTGACCCTGGCACTTCTGGGCTAAACCTAATTAATTGAAAGGATGGATAAAGAATGTTTTAACCCTTTGTGCAATTATGAGAAGTACTCTGTGGTATATTACTGCATAGTATTTAAATGAGCAACAATTTTAGCACCCTTATTTAGTATTAAAAACATGTGAAAAATGTCTAAATAAGGGTTATTTTCGATCTCTTAGGTTATATAATTTTTGTGATTTTGTGATTGGATAAGATTTAGCCAATGCAGTGAAAATGTTTGTGCCAAAACTGTGGAAAGCATCTCCAGAATGAATTGTGTGTCCATAGTTCTTTTCTTCAGCATTGGTTTTAAGTTTCATTTAATATAATGCCCGTTTTGCAAATTTGCCATACACGTTTGAACTCTTTGACCATTTTATCTCATTATTTTCTTTAAAATATATTGTTTCATAGAAATTACAATATCTGTATACAATTCAAAATACATTATAAAACAGAAAAGACTTCCTGCAGTAATGTACATCATCATTGCCATTTTTATTATTATGTTTCAAGTACTCAACAGCTCTTAAGTGCCATATCAAATTATGGTAGATATAGGAATTTTCCTGTATTTCATCATCATATTCTTTGTGTATGTGTCATGAAACCAATCAATTTTTAATAGGGATCCAGAACATGAAAGTTTGTGCTATAGTTAAAACATTGTTACATGTGATGTTGAAGGAATTTGTCCAGTTTTCATGATCTTGGCAATTTCAATGTGTTCTATTTAACCAGTGCTGATATTTGCTTGAAAGCTGCAATTCTTTATTTTGCTATTGTCCTCTATGAGGGGCATTGGCAAAATGATTTTTCCTTTCACACTTTTCATACAAGAGGATTTGCAACGAGTTGTTCAAAAAACAATTCCTGCCAACGATATAGCTGTTTAAAGGTAAAATATAGAATAAAACTTATGCTGATGTGTGCACACAATGTTTATGTGTATGCATTAGTGAATTTTAGAATGAAATTATTTATTTTTAGTTTTAAGAATTTTTTAAAATCTCATGACTTAAGAATACCTACCTACCTTAAATGATTGATTAAACATTGTAAAATCTTTCATCTGTGAATAGACCAACTACTCATGTTTATGTCAATCCAATGTTAATTTTCTATTTGATCCCATTTAAAATATAAAACATAAATGTGCTCCTTATACTCATTATTCTTAGTTTACAAAGGTACATAATTGATTTATTATTGTGCTGGTACAGAATGATGAAAAAATATCTCACCAGATTCATCTTTTTCCATTATCTAAGGGAAATCAATTTTTCTATACTAATTGCAACAGAAACGCCTGTTGAAATTAATTTTTATGTATTTGAAACATTTGATAATGAAATTTAACAACTTTGAAATATCTAAATCATAAAATTTCTTTCATTAAAGTTGGAAATATATATGTATGGTTAAATTAAGAAAATGTGAATAGCTAGCATTCATAAGTGGGTATCAGGTGCTTTGGTGGCTGAATTCATTTCTCATCATGCACTTGTTTCAATGTTGACCAATTCTAAGTGTAATATCCTATAGATGAGGTTTTTTCATGTTGACCTTGCCGTTAATGAGTGAGCATATGTGGGGTTAACTTGGAATATTTTAGTAGGTAATGGTCAATGATATTTCATTATACCTAATATTTTTAAATTCAGCTACCAACATTAATAAGAGGCTGTTTTTTACGATGATGTATATTGCAGATCCAATGTTGAATGGTCCATTCCGAGTAGGAAACATACCACAAGCCTATGAAATTTGATGGTTTTACAGTTCAATGTCTTGATATATATCTATTGGTGTTTCAATTGTCATGGCTGTGACATATCTCCATGTAGTAAGATCTTGCTGAAAATAGTGTTGAACGGTAGTGGAATGAAACTGGGGTACTCCCCTAGGGCCTGGGCCCTCCAAGGGAGCCTAGCCTGTTAGGTGCCCACCAAAACTCCTAACTGGAAACTAAATTGCATAACCTTGTAAATCATGATAGAGAAATTAAATTTTTAATCCAAGGTTTTCCTCTCTTCTTTTTCTCAATCTTGCATTTTTCACATGCCAATTGACAACATTGTGTACAATGCACTACATGACTGATGAATTTTGCCTACCATAATTTTATTATTTTACAATGCATTTTTCCATGAGACTTTGTCAAAAAGTTGAGAGCATATATAAATAATAAGCGCATACATTTTATCCATTGAGAAACATGGGATATTTTCTAACATGCCTTCATCAATAAATTGTACCTTTTAATGCTTTCTGATGACACTCATTAAAGGATTTTCAAAATAAAACGAATAGCAATCTTTTATTTATTTATCAGTAACCGAAAGTGCAAAGACTGAATTTGTTGTCTCTGTCCTCAAGCAGTTTTATGGTTTATTCTATGTTCTTTTCATCATCCAAGTGTTTTATAGTGGCAATTAAGGCAGTTTTTTGTTGAAGTTTTAGCATCACTTGAGGTAAAAAACTGAAATACATATGGTGCATTTTACTACACTGTAGTCTTTTTAGTTAAGCATATGAATGGAAATTTTGTGAGTATACACAACAATGGCCAAATGATATTGGTGGAGGTTGCAACCTGCAATGTAAACAGAACAGTCGTACAGATATAGATCAAATTATGAAGAAATGTCAGAACCTGAGTCTGTTGACTATCAGATTTCATTTTAGTGATGATAAAACCTTTCCTGAAGGCCACTCTTTGACGCAGCCATCTTCAACGAGTTACTTTACACTAACTGTGACGGTTTGCCATTCCACAATGTGAATATGGAGTCCATGCCTTTCTGCTCCCCAGTATGTGTGATCAAGGTAAAACTGTTAAATGCTCCTCCTATGTTTAAAAAGTGTATAGTCTATGTATAGGTCCATGGTCAAGGACATACTGTGTAGACTGCTAGGCCCGATTATAGAGTGCTGTTTCCACAGCTGCCTCCTTGCTGATTCAGATGCAATGGATGTTGCCATATGGGGCCAACATTCACTTTGGCATCTGACTATTGTTTCTTCTAGTCTTCACAAGGTAAGGAGAGGGAAAGCCTAAGAAGGTCTTTTGATTACTCCCTCTGAAGGAGGAGTAGTAAGTATCAACTGGTTTGGGAATGAACACTATCATGCTTACTCTCCTACTGTTAAGAATGTACTATGAATACTATATCCAAGAATACATTATGTGCCAAGAAAGAATATGTGTTTTAGGAATAATAGCTACAGTTCCTCCTGGATAATGCCAATTGGTGTTAGTAGTTTTGTATGGAGTAAAACTAGATATTCTCAATATAGATAGTTAAACATAATGATGATGAAGGGCAGACTGCTCTCAGTCCTACCAGGATATGAGGGAGCTCTTCTAAAATCCATCAAATGTGACTCTTCATGACACCACAGCCCTTTTCGGGCCTTGACCCCCCCTACAATTATCCTCCATCTTACTTATCTGTTACTCTTCCCTTTCATCCTTAGATGTTTATCTGCCTCAGAAGTGTCATCATCTAAGTCTTATTCGGCCCCTTCTACTTGCATGTTGAAGTATTTCTCTTATAATTGTCCTAGGCTACCACTATTCAACCATTTTCTCAACATTACCCAACCACTCTTTTATCTGAGGTTTCACAAATCAGACTAAGTCCTGTCTGCTAATAAAGTAATCCATCTCTGCATTATACTTCATTCTCCATTCATAATTTCCTCATGTAGGTTCACATATTTTCTTACTTAATATCTCTCATTCAAATACTCTCAGGCCTCTTCATCCAACAATTACAGTGTCTATATCTCCAAACCATAGGTAACTATAATGTATTGGTCTGACTAGGATCTTATACATTTTTAGCTTTCTAGTGATAAGATGGTTCATGAACAGCCGTTTATTTGCAAAATATGAACAAGTTTCTGCCTGTATTTTTTATTTCTCCACTTGTATCATTGTCATTATATACCATTATTTCAAGATACCTAAAACAGACGACTTTTCTCCCTGATTATCAAGTCATGGGATGCTTTTCGAGACTTTGATTGGAAATTCTCATTTATTTCATCTTACTTTTATTTGCAATATGCCCTATTTAATAATAATAGTGACTTTATTCATTCTGTTATTTATACTCGTAAAATATAAGACAAGTCACAGGCAAAAAGAAGTTAGACACAAGTATCATTTGCACTACATGGTTGATAACGAAGTAATTGAAATACTATTCTTACTTAGACACATTCTACACTCTCATTCTCACACTACTCTACACTCTTACATGACTGATGAAATTTGCCTACCATAATTTTATGATTTTACTATGCATTTTTCCATGAGACAATGTCAAAAAGTTGAGAGCTTATAAAAATGCATACATTTCTTTGCATAGAGGAACAGCATATTTTCTAACTTGCCTTCTTCAATAAATTATACTTTTTAATGCTTTCTGATGACATTCATTAAAGGATTTACAAAATTAAATGAAAACAAGAGTTTTTCTATCTTTATTTTTAGTAGGAATGCCATCAACACAACAGAGTTTTTATTTTTAGATGTAGAAGACAGTAGTTCAAAATCTCTTTCTCAGAGACTGAGAAGAGCATTATGGAGTATATGGTTTTGTGGTTGAAGGCATTTTCCTTGCTTTGGAAGGAATTGACTGTATAGTTCCAACAAGTTATCATGTCATTTCATTTCAACATTGGCCAATATTGGCAGCCTGTGGTCAATGAAACCCAATATAACGATATGGACCCAATAAGGTAGGCTAATGGGTTGATTTAAAATACAAGCATCTTCTGTTTGTAAACAAGAAATGATGATCATTTAAAAAATACTTTGGTTGAATGTTGGTCCAGTCACCACCCGTGAGGGTACACGGCCTGGCCCTCCTCCAGATATTCTTCATGACTTAAGGTATTCAGTCGTAGATCTAAATCTAACCTCACTCATAGCTTCCCACCTCACAAAATAAAGTATTAATTGGAGATCTTTGAATTTTCTCTAGTTAGTCTTCTTCTCGCCCTTTCATTTTAATCTACCTCTCAGCCATCACCCCTCCGAGGAAGGAGAGTTCGCACAATATCACCATTCTGATGGGAGATACTGATTATGACTAATAAAATCATTTTAGAGCATACGCATAATATTTTTCCATTTACCCTAACTCCAAACTCTGCCTCACGTTTTTTTTGCTTTTACCGAATATTTAAGATTCGGGTGAAGTAGATTGCTGAAAAGAAATTGGCCAAGAACTTTCCTTGAAAGCCTTTTTTGTTGTGATAGTTATGAATTTACCATTTTAAGAAATCGATTTTAAGATATGAGTCACATATGTACCTTGTAAAAACTGGTTTAAAATATATGCACTTTCGAACCCCAGCAAAAAATGTCACCCTTGTAAAAACATGGCGGTGATGGTGATACGTAAGTCTATTACGGTAACAAGGGAACGAACCGCTGGGACCGCTCTTGATTATTCATTTGTTAACTTGTATGTCATATTTGTGGAACTGTCGATGACTTTGTTATGAGGAATGAATGTGGTGGGCGGAAGAACTTGGTGATCTCAAGTATCACAATTTTAAATTCCTAATTGAACTGGTTTTTTCTAATCGCTGCCAAGAAGTCATATGCATTTATTTACAATTATATAAAAATGGACAAGGAAGTAAGTACATTTGACATGTTCTTCAACACATCCAGGGAGCGATATTATGCATATTTTTGCTTTCTAGTGATGCATAATTCAGCAACCTTGTATTCAAATCTATCAATGCAAATGCGTAATTATAAGCTCCAATATCTCCTTAGTACTCATACAATAAAACTGTGTTGCAGTGGAAGCGGTTAAACTTTTTTGATTTGATAAACAATGTAGATAACGGAGCTTTGGCAGCAGCAATTCAGGTAGTTTCTCGTCATATTTTATGTATCTTGAGTTTACCAGAATGCGTTTTAATGAGTGGTGTACTTTCTTTCAGGATGCAAAAATCACATCATATACCTGCGGTCATGGACATATTGTTTTTGCCGACTCGCTGGGCAACATACATTTGGTTGATAGAGTTTTTAAAGTCACTACTTTTCCTGCTTATGAATACAGTGTCGATCTTTGTGAACAGATTCGCAATGCTCCATTGCTTATCGCTGTCGGAGTGAGTAGATGCTTGCATCAATTTTTGTGATATAATTTTATATTCCTTGTACACAGACGTGTGTGTGTGACTGATGGCCCTTTATTATGTACTAATTTTTCTTAGGGGTATCTTGGGCTTTCTAGTTTTGGGTCTTGTAAATTTTTCTTCTGGTAATTTTTGGGTCCTAATCAGTTTATTAGTTTTGAGTCCTCATCGGTCATTTTTTCCTTCCGGAATAATATCCGGAATCCGGAGGAACAAACGTACAGTACTTCATGTGAAGATATATTCACTACTTTTTCTGTGTTCAGTGATTGTTAAACTATTGATATAGTGTTCATTTAGACCCAGAGTTTTCCCCGGGATTGATGCCATAGGTGATGAATCATTGCCTTGATAAACAAGAAAATGGTCCAAGGCATACCTGGATGTAATATTGTTGAGACCAGGTTAGTCTAGGATTTTATTTTATTTTTCTGGGAGCTCCTCATTGGCATGTAGTTCTTCAATGATGAGAATGCAGTGGATTCATATAATCAAGAAAAGAGTATTCCCTCGGGACATTGGGAAAATTCAAAGAGCAGTATGCTGCCAGAACATGAAAGATTCAAATTTAGAAGTAGTGGTCCCATTAGCTTTGTTAGCTGTTGTGAAAGCCACAGGCAGCTACTCCAATTTCATTACTTTTTCCAGAGGAGACTTTAATTTGGGGATCGTATTGGTGTAGTGGCTTTCCATTCAAAGTAAAACAGTGAGTTTGATTTGTTGAGGTGGTGGATTTTTCAATGGCATTCCAGTCCCATTATTGAACATTTTTTCCAGTGCATTTTAAGTGCAATCCATTTTATGGTGGATGGAGTTAAGCATAAAATATTTGTATCTTTGCCCAGAGGAAGCAAATGTAGGCTCTCGAATTTTTCACTCGCTTTCATCCTCTCTATAATTCCTGCTTTGGTTTAATTATTAATTTGGAGCAAATACAATTTGCAGTTATGCACCCCCAGTTAATGCCTACCATGTTCATGCATTTGTAAGTGTTCTCCAAGTGATACCTTGTTGAAAGCCCTTGTCTACTCATTACTCAAAATTTGACTTTTTATTTCATGTGGAATTGTCCCCAGTTTGTCATATGTTAAAGTGTCAATGACAATAAATGACGATAGGCACCTTAAAATATTTTCTTCCATAGATTCCCTTGCGTTGATATTGTCCATGGTATAGAACATGGAGGAAGCAGCAGCAGCATGCTCTGTAGCATGATCGCAGAGAGTGGGGCAAAGAGGCTTTGTTTACTTGCTATTTATATTTGTTTTCTCCTCAACAACTGCTGGCAGTGACTTGGGTTCTGTGGTCATAACATCAACTTGTGGTTGGGTATAATAAGAATAATGCTAATGCATAATTTTTGTCATGAAAGTGCTGCTGTAACTGTGATTCCCTTTGCGTGTTGGATTTGTTATGATTATTACATTACTATGCCGATCTGCAATCCAATAGTGGGACGTGGTAGTCCAGTGGTTAGAGCGCATGGGAGAGATTTGATTATTTTTATTTCAAGAGGTTATGAGTTAAAAGGGTGTGGTAGTCCAGTGGTTAGAGCACTGGACTCCTGATCGGAGGGCCGGGGCTCGATTCCCGGTGATGCCTCTTGACACCCTCAGCTT
>LYUA01001096.1:124067-148317 GCA_002093875.1 Calopteryx splendens | reverse complement strand
TCTGAGGATAGAGAGACAGTACCTGATGATGACGCCTAGGCGTTGAAACGCGTGGTACATAAAAATAAAACAAGTGGGCAGTACAAATTGTTGGTTTTTTGATTTAAGATGTTGTTCTACCATGTCTCGCCTAATACAGTTGAGCTTAATAAGTTTCTCGTCCAAATTTTTCTGATGTTTTGTAATTGCCTTATTCATCCCCATCAGAGCTAGGTAAAGAAATTGTGGAAAAGTAAAACCTTGTGTTGGGAAAATCATGGAATTTTTCCAAAAATATGGCAGGCACCATGCTTTTGAGCAATTATTCAATAATTTCCCAAAGAATTGAGGATTCATGTGTGAAGCTATTGTTAGATATGCTAGGTGATGTGATAAAATGTTCTTAATGTTAAAAAATAGAAATGTATAGAAGATTTCATTCTTCAAATTTTGTTAAGAAAGGTTTTTTTTATTTCTTTTCTTAAATGATATTGTTATCTATTTTTAAAACTGGTATATTTTTGGTACTTAAATGTAGTGTCTGTTGATACTTGAAAATTTAGCCTCTCTCTTATTCTCAAGTGTCATTATTATTAAAATTTTGTTGGGACAAATCTCATTCTTATGTATTTAAAAGACTGATTTGTACTTTTTAATAACTTGATAAATAAAGCGTTAAATGCTTAAAAAGTCAAATTTTCCCTTTGTTATTGATCCATTTTGGTGCATAAATATATATTCTGTTATGCGATAATTCAACAATGTGAAAATCATTTGCCTAGACAAATGATTTTTACACTGAAATTCTTGCATTTGTTTTTACACCAGCAGGTGACTCCTTTAGTTACTGTTAGGCATTTCCCACAGTTTCTTTGAAAATATTCAATTATATTTTTCTTGCTTGAACCACAAGGGTCCTGGTCACTCCATTCTGGATTTTTCCTTCCCAATCTGAATGCCTTTTTGTTCTTACCATTAGTTTGTGTGCTGCTTTACCAGCCACCAAGGTGGGCAACCCAGCCCGAGTAGGTGCCAGTCCCAAACCCGGATGAATGGTGGGGATTGGTATCAGGAAGGGCCGTAAAAAACCTGCCAAAACCTAGGATGAAATGTAATGAAGTTTTGATGATGGCTAGGGCAGACCCTGTAAGCGATATACTGTTATGTCACCTGAAAACTGCGAGAAATGGGCTAGGACTACCAAACCATGGATGGGTTATGCTCACCTTTTTGTCACAAAGGTCCCCACTTGGATTTCTCTAGTTCATCCACCCACTTGTTATTCTATGCTGTATTTCTTCATCCAGTCACTCGATCTCCACGATAATAGAGGATTATAAGATCTGGAGGAGGTGGTGGCAAGAATATTTTAATAAGCTGCAAAAATGAATGAAAAGAATGCAAGAGGCGTGTGGGGATGGAGAGGCTAATGAAGTAGTGGTGCTGAACATCAGCAGGGTGGAGGTGGAGTTGGCACTGAGGAAGATGGGAAAGTGGTGGGAGCAAGGGAAGTAGGGGGTTGAGGTGTTGTGGGGACTCATGAAGAAACTAGCTCAAAAGGAAAGAATACCGAGGAATGGAGGGAGAGCATGCTCATACCTATTTATTAAGGGAAGGGAGATGTACAGGACTATGGAAACTAGCGAGGAACTAAGCAAATATCACACACTATGGAGATGTGAGAAAGTGGTTTAAAGAAGGATATGTCAGGAAACTGAAATGGGAGAAGCAGTTAGGCTTTATGCCAGGAAGAGGGATATTCACATTAGTGAATTCACAGATAGAATATTCACATTGAGGCAACTTATGGAGAAGCATAGAGGACAAGTGGTTTTACATATGGTCAGGTACAGGTAGTCAGGCAAGAAGTTTGGAGGTGTATGAGAATGAAGGGCATGTCAGAAAAGCATGCAAGGTTGAAGAAGGACATGAAAAAGTAAGCAAAAACACAGGTGAGGATGTGTGTTAGCACGATTGGAAGGATTTCCTATCACAGTTGGGCTCTATCAGGGCTCAGCACTTAGCCCCTTCCTCTTTGACCTAGTGATGGACGTTATATGCTGTTTGCAGATGAGGTTGTACTGTGAAACGACATGAGAGAAGCTGGAAAAGAGGCTGGAAGGTGTTGGAGGAGAGGAATATGAGGGTCAGCAGAACAAAAACAGAGTATATGTCAACGATTGGTACAGAAGATATATTTGTAAATTCCAGGGTGAAAAGTTAACATCAATGTGGAAAATGAAATATCTTGAGTCGATCATGAAGAAATGCGTCATCAAATAGCATGTGGGTGGATGAACTGGAGAAATCCAAGTAGGGTCCTTTGAGACAAATAAGTGAGCAGCAAAATGAAAGGGAAGCTGTACAAGATAGCAGTGAGGCCTGCGATGCTCCATGGCTCGGAGACATGGCCCATAACAGCCTGTAGCTGAAATGAGGATGCTAAGGTTACTATGCTGATGGAGAGTCATGTATTTCTCTAAATGAAGGAGGATGATGTTGGTCCAGTGGCTAGTGTACTGGCTTCCCACCTAGATGCCCCGGTTTCAAATCCTGGTGTTGGCAACTTTTTTCAGTGGTAGCCCTAACCTTACTTGGGTGCTTGTGGAGAGCACTTCAAGTTCTACCTTTTCCGTCAGATGGGACAGTGAAACTGTGGACCCCTTGGTGCCTTTCGTTAAGAGCTGACTAATGCCAATTTTCTCTTCCCTTCCCTGGCAATCCTACCTCTACAATATTACCCACCTAATGACCTCAGCTGTTGGTCGCCTCCCCTAATTACTACTACTTTAAATGAAAGATCCCTTGTGTGAGGATTTATGTAGTTCTTTTTCTAGTTCAATGTGATAGATTAATATTTCTTTTGCCTAATGGGTGTGGGAATGCTCGGGAACAGAAGAGCATGTATGAATGAAATGTTACGTAAAGAAGTCTTGAGTAACCAAAATTGAAATTTACAATATCCAGACATGCCATGCAAAAAATATTTTTTTTAAGTTTATGTGAAAAAAAGGAAAAATGTAATTTTCATCATTCTTACAAATTTATTGGGCATTTTAGTTTCTTGCAATTAAAGTTGAAGCAAATTAATGGTTGTGTTATGGGATAAGCAGAAAATTATATTATTGGGGAAAATGTTCAACTACTCCACCATTATTGCTTATTTTTTTAGTTTTTGTTTATATCTGAGAAAAATTCTGTTAAAATTATGGTAAATGTAGCAAAAAAATCTTTATGATGTCTTATGTGAGCAATGTGGTGATGAGTCATGTAGGAATGAATTTTTTTCTGAAAAGTGGCACTATTTTTTCTTCAATGGCATGTCTGCCTTTTTTTTAAAAGATTGACTAATATTGTTAAAAAGTAGATATTTCTTTGAAGATCAAGAGAATTGTTTGGAAAGCCTCATTAGCATTGCAACTAAGCTGTCTAACAATAATTAGGGTCTTCAGTAAGGGCGTTAATGCTTGAAAAAAAATTCAATTGAAAACAAAAGCTATTGATCTGGAAAAGTTTTTCTCCAAGATGTGTACTGTTTCTCTGGTACTAGGTCATCCTGGGAAATCACAGGGAAAGGGACTGGGCCCCCTACACGGGTGTGTGAATATCACATGCCATTGGGCTTAGTACTGGACAAGGTCTATCCTCACCTATCAAACCAACCTCCAGGTTGATTATTGTGGTTGTTAAGTATGAATGACTAGTTTCTATCTTGTAATTGGAACATTTTAATTAATATTGATCTAAAGAAGACCACTTACTTTTTTAGTACTCTGAAAAAACAGGCAGTTCATAAAGAAAAATGACTAATGCAAAAAGCGATGAAATTGTATTTTCATCCATCAGATTCAGGTTTAAAGCCCTTGCCTCAAAGAGTATGAGAGATAAGATTGACCACATCTAAAACTTAGAAAGTTCAAGCTGTAATAATCTAAATGGTTTTTGGAAATATGCCAATTTTAATATGAATATAATGAACGCTCCCTGACTGTATGTTCTATAATTTAATTTTTCCTAAGCTAAATCATAGAATTGCTAACTCGTTTGCTGATTATTTTTCAAATACCTATAAAAGTTCAGTTGCTATGCCTAAAGACCTATCAATTGATTATGATGGATTTGTCAACCCTAACTTGTTGACTCTATAAAGAAGGGATCTGGTACAGGCAATATTCCTCCCTACTTATTGAGTTCATGTGCTACTCATTCTATATGATATTTAACTCTTCCCTCTCAAAAGGTGTTTTCTCTCACATATGGAAATCTCACGTTTTTATGCAAATGGTGATAAACATGTTGTTGACAACTACAGGTCTATTTCAATTCAGTTGTCCAGCAATTCAACACCAGACAAATGCATTGGCAACAGCAGAAAAATTAATCTTGTCCAATCTCTCTTTTTGTAAAGAACATTTATTTCTGAGGAACATGGTTTTCTCCCAAGAAAGTTCACTACAAAAAAATCTCATGATTTATGAAGAAAATATATTTAGGTAATTTACTAATAATTTACAGATAGACTCAGATTATATGAACCTTAATAAGGCATTTGATGTGTAGATCAATCCATCTACAAAACAAATTAAATACACAAGACTTCAATGATTTTATCATAAAATGGCTAGCAGTTATTTGATTGGCAGAAACGAAACATGGTCAAGGTGAATTCTGATTCTGAAGAACTTCATGTACACTCTGGAGTTCCAGTGGGCTCACATCTTGGTTCATTTTTGTTTAACATTTTTAATAATTATATCAATGAATGTCTATGTAATATTCAGTTTTTTATTATACATATGCTGATGATTTGAAGGTATTCAAGATTATTCATTTTTGTAGGACTGCTTCGTCTTTCAAAACACACTCAATGCAATTAATCAATAGCATGTGAATAATGCAGTGCAAATGCATGCAAGGAATGATAACTTTTAATAACTTTCGGAAAGCTATTGTACATTCTTATACTCTGAAAGGTTCAATCATTAATAAAGTTAACTGAAAATAATTTAGGAGTAATTTTGGATTCTGATCTTACCTTGTTCCTCATATATCTAAAATCAAATGAAAATCCCTGAAAACATAGGTTTTAAACCAAGGAAAAAGTCATTTTGAACATTTAAACTTTTAAAATTTTGTAAGGTGCATGAGTTGGGCCTCTTATTAGAATAGTCATCCATTACCTGGCCTTCATAATACAAATCCCATATAGAAAAAGAACAAAATATGCTATAAAGAATTTTCAATTACAACCTTAGCTTTGGTAGATCAGAATTGAACTATAGCAACGTTTACTGAATCTTCACATGAAAGATGAATCACTGCTTAGAGAATATTTTTATGAGTCAAATAAAGCAAAATTATATGCCCTGAACTGAACTCTTAACATAAAAATCCCGTCACTTTACCAGGCACAATTACCCTATACGTATATACTTTAGTATAGTTAGACCCCCAATTTTTCGCCCAACAATTGGGTTTGAAAGGTCGAATAAAACTATACTATATATACTTATTTTCACAGAAATTGAACACTTCTCAATTAACAAAATTCATTTTTGCAACATATACTATCTCCCAGCGATTTCCATATACATTTTCAACTGCTATACTCAGAAAATTAAAATTATTCATGTCAATTATTGTATGCATTGTTTTAAAATTTGTAACCATTCAAAAACCAATCATTTTTCTCTATATATCTATGCCTGTGCTTAATATTTATTTGATAAAATTTCACCTATTCTAGTGCTGTTAATAACTTTATTGTATTTTAGATATTTATGTTACTGTGATATTGTTGTGTACATTGAATAGTTAATTTTTGAAAACTCATTAAAAAAGTATTTTTCTAGATTTATTCTGCAAATAAAGGGATTTCCCATGAATATATCAAATCAATTTTAATGATTTCATTATTCACTAGTCCTTCAGTCCAAAACTTTGACTCCAAGCTGTCAGTCCTCTGCCCTTCCAAAGCCAGTAAATTAAGATACAGAGTTGTCAGCAGAGTCAGTTAGTTTGGTTTAAAATAAAAACTAATTTAATATGCCTGGAACATTAGGGTTACTTTCTGATATGTGTTCGAGTTACATGTGTATCAAAGCTTAAAATCCACCATGGGAATTTATTTAAAAAAGCCGTCAATAGCTATGGGAGATATTTTCTTAGCACTACACCACTCAATAATCACAGGATTAGCTGAGTCAGTGAGAAAGGTCTTCTTGAATGAGATTCGACTCATCTAGCAGTCTAAAATACCTGGGCACTCTAATAATGTGCTCGTCATCTAGCATTTTATTAGAATCAATATAAAAAGTTCACTGGAAAGTCCCATTTGGGATTCATAAGGTTCTAAATTAGATATGTTTCAGATATTCTAGCATGAACTGATATTAGTCCTCGGCGTTATTAAATGTTTAATTAACTCTCACCACCCTGTGATACTTATTTCCCGATCTTTGTTGACTATAACATCGAATGTCAGCGATGAAAACGGTTGCAATAGTAATCTATATCCAATTGCCCTTTCCACATTTAATTTCGTCATAACTAGAAATAATAAACATTTGCATATAACCTTCGATAATTAAATCTCATTTGATAAATCCAAGGAAAAATGAGATTTAATGGTATGTACAATCCCAAAACTAGACGCTGATTAATGATTCAAAACAACAGACGTTATAAAAGTGAACATTTAGGGAAAAATTAGGTCATTTAGATCATGTTTCCCCTTACACTCACTTGCCATTGCTAACTCCAAAATAGTGCTAGGATTCTCTAATAGATTATCATGGACGAACAGTTTTTTTTATCATTTTCATATGCCGTAGTAGTATTGTTCGATGTGAATATCTTTCGCTCCAGCGTCGCACTTACAATGCGCAGTTGTCAAATCATCGCCCGACTGGTATACTCAACCGTTACCACCGTTACCGTCGTGAAGAAGCCTATGACAACGGGTTAACGTCGTCGTATGTTTATCCTGTGTACATTCCCGTGTTTCTGGTGTCAACGTAGAAATTTCGTTCATGAAATCGAGTAAGAAAGGCCGGAATTGAAGTTTGGACTTGTAAACGGAGCAGGAAGATAAGTTCTTCCCGGGCAGAGTATTGTCTTCCCAAACAGGTGAGAAGTAATTTTGTACGAGTTATTTCTGGTTAGTCTTCGCCGTGTTCTGTGTACGCATTGTGATTATCACGAGGGAAAAATCTAACAGTTCTGTATTGATAAAGTCCTCACTTGAAAAACGTATTCGGACTAAGAGAAAATTAGTTGGTTGTTACAAATACTCGTAAATCGTTGTTATCTGGCGAAGCATAACGTTTTACGTTATGCCAGAGACGTCGTCTTATCGCATATAATGTAGTTTTAATGCTATAGATTATTCTTCCCGTGAATTTTGTAAAAAAAACCAGCTGCTCAGAACTGTCATTTTGTCAATTTTTTAAGGTCTGTATTTTGAAAAAAAGAAGTAAGCGGATTCGAATAGGCAATGTTAGTGAACAAGTAATTTTAAGAAAAATGTTAGAAACTGGTAAACTGGAAAAAAATATTTAAAAATATTTGGCGGTGGCTCTTTCAAATTTTTTTTGGTGATATAGTACACGTTACGATTTATCCTGAAAGTGTTCAATTAAACTCTTGAGGTGTATGTTCCTAGTGCGAAATTTAATATTTACACTTATTCAGTAACAGTTTGAAGTTTTTGTTATCTTGCCGTTGTATTTTGCGGAATGCACGAGTTTTCTGTCATCTTCGAAACGGCAATGAAATCGTAAGGAGGGTGATGAATATATGTATTTCGCAATTATTTATTTTCTTTTACTTCGATCGCGAAAAAAAATATTCTAACGCTTTCCGCCGTTATTAGGAATTACAATCCTAAGGCTATTTAAATGCTTAGCTTCAATTTGTCTGTAGTATTACCCACGAAAACTCCTGTTCTAATAATGATATGAAGTATTAAAACTTCTGCGCTCTTATAGTTTCTTTTATTTGGCTAACATTTTTTTCTTTTTTTCGTCCTGTTAACCCCTTCACATCGTGAGGGGGCCGTAATTTTTTTAATGACTTGCCTCTGGTCGATGTATCGTTTCTTGACCTGTTAGTCAATGTTTTAATGCCATTTCCTTATTGTGTTACATTTTCCTTTCAGTTTATTAACTTCGCGTCCGCCGCAAGGAACTTTTTTCTATGAATTCGGTTTTTTGGAGGACCGAGGTTTCCATTCTTCGTTTATTGCGGTGCTGGGTAAGTGGATTTTGTTAATGAAACACTCTTTTGGTGAAATATCAAATTTACCGTTTTCGGTCGGGAGTCGCGATTTTCCAAAAACGAACAAGCCCTGGTTCTCGCAGTTTCGGTCACCACTTGATTCTCGCAATTTCTCCAAGCGGCAAAAGTGACATGGAACCAAACCATAATAGTAACTTTGATGATTTATCGGCTCATCACTCTGTTATGGGTTCTTATTTACGGAATCATTATAAAACTTTGAAAAGAGTTCAAGATTTCTATGCAATTATAATCAAAATACAAATAGCTGAGGCCTGTAGTGTATGATTCAACTTTATTGTCATTGAAAAAAGGATGAAATGCATTTTAATCGAAGACAGTCAGTGTCTGTAGTGGATTGTGTTATAACATGCCCTATAGAGATGAATCCGGATCAGTATTAACACAGCTTGTGTGAATCCATTATTTGTTTCCTGTATTACGATTATTGATTATTAGCGCAAACATTGTAAATAGTCGAGAAAAAGTCCTCCAACATGTGAGAGCAGTGAAAAGACGTTTGAACTTTCATCAATAATCATGTAGGAATATTTTAGTGTTTTTGGACCTGAAGAATCAGATTTAGCTAATTTACGGTTAAATATTTTTCTTTTGGAACACTGTCCGTTGACGTTCCGGCAAGTGCTATCTTTATCAAAGGGAAATCTTTAACCTCGTTTACAACGTATTTTTGTCGCTCGCGGGCAGCACTTAATCAGTGCTCCTTCGCTCTTTGCCCTAAGTCGGCATTATTTCTGACCACGTTCGTCATATTAAATGCAAAGAAAACTTGGGTATATAAAATTGTACGGCCAGTTTCTGATACAAATATTTGTAGGTATTAAGAAAAGAAAATGAGGTTATCAACTTCTGATTTCTTTATGAAAAGACTATAATTCGTGCGAACAGAAGGCAAAAGAGTTTCAGGAAACGCGAAACGACGAAGTAGCTTCTCATTTCTTATCTTTTCATTTTGTTTTCCGTCAACATTCTTTGGGTTGACGTCTTAAGAGTGTGGTAAGATAAGGTAATTAGTTTCATCTACTATTTATTTATTTATAGTTTAACTACCTCGCTGTTAGCATTCAAAAGGCAAAGTTAAAACCGCCCTTTAATTCCAAAGGAAATTGGGATGGCCGAACGTGATACGTGATATTATGCAATACGCCCTATCCTCATTGTCGAAGTAAAATTAATAGCAAAGCCAATGCCCTCGAGAATTTTGAAGCACCGTCCTAGTGTTAGGTAATAGCCACAGAGGCACACCCAGCCTTCAAATGCCTACATTGCGAATCGGCTGCTTCGCTCATCCTTCGAAACTGTTGTGACGTCAATTTCTCCCGCTTCGTAAGGAGGGGAGTATAGCTTCTAACACCCAAGAATCTCATGCTTGCCGGCTACCCGTAGGAATCCAGCAGATGCAAAATAGGCCAAACAACTCCAGCTGCCTTCACGAATATTTCGCCTTTCTCCGTGCTAGGAAGGTGTTTGCACATGGGTGTGCAAAGTATTCATTCTCATATGTGCTGATCATCCGTTTGGAATGACAATAGCCCATCGAGAGCGCGCTCTATTCAAGCTTCACTCGATGCTTATCTCCTTAAAACTATATTTACGGGCCGAAATGGCTACTTTTGCTTATAGGGAGAATGAAATTTTGTTGAGTATGCCACTCATATGTATTGGAACTATAAGGAAAAAGTTACTAGGTAATTTGAATTTTCTCTAAATAAAAGTGAAGTTTGGAGAAAAATATTCAAATCGTTATATACCGCAGGTATCACACATTATGTACTAGAAATCCATAATATAGATGTTATTTAAAATTGCGGCTGTAATGTTTGTGTTCATCAGTTTTTATTGAATGAACCTCCCTCAGAGGTGAATCAGAGACTCATCGACATCGTAGATCATTCAAGACAGTAACTCCTGTGGGTATTTTTCGGTTTATGATATTAACTATTTTTGAGTGATGCATAGCGCCCTTTTCTCTCTGAACAACGTGGTGATTTTCGAAAAAATATGCAACTATATTTAGGTATCAGTTTTTAATCGTCAATACTAAATATTTTTAGTCATTAAAAACTGTTTTGGCCTATTCCCGTTGTGTTGATTGCTGCTGGTTGTGAATATCAAGGCGTGTTTAAGTGACGCTGAGAACTTTAGCCGTGTTTCTCTTAATATTTTCAAAGCTTTCTTCTTAAGAACAGTTTTCTTCTTGATCTTTAAGCGAATTAAACAAGTCCTTCCTGTGCGAAAAGTATTATTTTCTATTATATTGATATCATTAAGCCTCCGTTTGTGCCCCCCTACCGTTGAATGAATGCAGAAAGATTATCAAAAGAAATAAAAATCCATGAGCATTGCTTCCTTTGATTTTTCTATGGGGTTAAACTTGTTATGTCATAGCGTTTTAAGTAACAAAAATGAAATTAAAACATGACTATGACATACAACAATATATGATGGTTGGTAGCGAACCGTCATGCTGAAGGAAAACTGTTTATTTTCTTCTATGTCTTTAATGACTTCACATATTTGTGAATGCTTAGAAATGGATAACTTTCTTCCACGGAAGCCTTTCTTATTAAAGATAAAAAATAAGCTTATTCCGTTGTGAACTAAAATCAGAATTTCTGCCCAAAACTCTGTATGTTGACAGCTTTCGCTCAGGAATTTGAACATGTTGAATTCTTCCCTGGATATCCACCAGGCAACATTCTCCGCATCTGCTGACGTTTCGATGTGCGACACGTAAATTGTCTTTGGGGTTGAGTGGCACATGTTTTAGATGTGAAATTAGTATTTCGGTCACTATTTTGCGGCGAATTTCCGAATTGCATTAATATTTGGAGGAGAATAAATGATATTTGAGTTGCGAGAGACGGTGTAGCGAGAAATGGGATCGTTTCATTAGATTCGATGGGATAATTTGGTGTTTCCTGTTTATATTTGATGATAATATAAATATATTCCAAAAATGTATTCCAGAATTCTAAGCTCGATAGCCATTTTGTGAAAAAGTACGCGGTGGTCCGATGGAATCGAGCGAGCTATATGGAGTAAGGAAGTATTTGTTAACCGCTCCAGTATTATATATTTTGCGCAGTTTGAAATATTAAATGTAGTTTCGATGCTATGTATTCTAGTGGTGTATCAGTTTTACATATTTGCTTTCGAGTTAATCGATAACGCACAGCAAAATGGATAGAGATTAATGTATTTATGATGCATATTCCTGCATTGCAACTTGTGTCCTTTTGACGAAATGTGAATTTCCTTTTTAAAGGAGGTCATGGCGATTGCTCTTAAAAGTGTTATTTGTTAAAAACACATGTTACCGAGTAAAGTGTTTATTTATTGTAGTTAAGACTTAAATTTCGGTTCAGTACCAGCGTGGTTAATATTTGGCAGGAATTTATGGACAACACTTTTACATATTTTATTACGATTTTACTATATATCTACCATTTCCTCCGGAAAGATCTTCACGAATTTTTCTTTCTGTGAATTTCCGTGAGATTTACGTCGATTTTTTTCATAATACCTACACTTATAAACCAGCGGGTCTTTGCCATTTGCTAATGTTCTTGGGCATAAAGGGGTCGGTTTTACGGCGGAGCTGAAAATCCCAGGGTTATTTATCAATGTCAAATATGCTGTAGAATTTACTCCTCTTCGTGGAAAAATGGGGTTTTATTACCCTTGGACATGATGATTAAGTCGCTCACGCTGAATGCGATTGGAAATGAAGCATAGGCTTTTGAGGTTCCTGAAGAAATGAGGGCACCCCCGAGCCATGATTAACAACATGTAAATGTTTAAAAATACACTAAGGGTTATAAAATATTAAAACATATTTTCATTCCTAAAATTGTGTGAGCATGAACGATGTCATAATAGTATCAATTGTAGTGCAATGTTGATAAAAGTCATCTAGGCATTTTAAACCTTTGATCAGCCATTAGCCGGCAAGAACAAAGTACGAGGGCAAAGATCCTTAGCAGTTGAATGAAACAAATATTATCAATGTACAGGGAAATGGTTAATGCAATATTTTATCGGGAGGAATGTATACGGCGGCCAAATCACATGCCGGTGTTCCATTTGTCATTTGCCATTGACGATTTTTATGAGCCCAGGAACCGATCTTCATAACGCGCGAGCTTCAACGTGATCGACGCGATGGATAACGAGCACTTTTTCGTCAAACTCAACCTAACGCGTGTCATGCCACTTCCGAAACTCATTGGACCTGTGTCACAAGATCCACGACCGCAAACTGTACCACAGTGGAAAATGGCGTTATGGATAGCGACAGAGATGACGCGCTAAAAAGATCCATGATCGCGCCCCGCGTCTCGACTAGACTTCCCTCTCCCTCCGGTCCATTCAGATTCTGTTGAGTTTCATGCATACCAATGGTCTCCATTCAACCGTAAACGAAGAAGTAGCAGTGACCGCAGAGCAGTTTTTATTTACGTGGTTAGGGGAGCGAGCAAGCATTCAATGTAACGGTTAATGACCCTTTTGCCACACAAAAACAATGCCGATTCGCTCTATTCTAATGTATTATATTCGCGCACCATGGCCGAAGTTTTCATCTCTCTTTAATACTTGGGGTGGATAAAAGTGATTAATTTCACCCTCCTGATCAATTTTAAGACTATTAGCTGTTTGCTCATCCCGAATTCGAGGCGTTTGCCCTAATTTGGAGGTATTAAGGTGTCTTTATTGCCCTTCACTTGGGGCTTTCTAGACGCATGAGAGCATTTGTTGTCGCCTAGGTTCTTAAGCCACACTTAGAGAACCCTGAGGAGCGAAAATATTGTCACATACTCTCAGTATTCTCTCATCGAGGAGATCTACAGAAAGACGCAATCGGAAAAGCGATCACGGTATAGTACCTATATCCCAAATATTTATAGTGTGCTGAATACCGCGTCGCTCCGCGTAGTCGCTTGTTTTTGGTTTAGACATCGGTTGGTCATCCGTTTCCTCCACTTTTCCCACTCTACGCGAAATCACATTCCAGGAATTGTTATGTTTTATTTTGAAGCTTTATTGCGTGAGTGGGCAGCTAGAAATGTCAAAGAAACGTCAGCGCATTGTTAGTACTAACGTAACCCATCTGACATACGTAGGTAATGTACCAGATTTATTATTATTGAAAATTAAAAAAAAAACTTTACTTGTGATTATCGGGGGGGGGATAGGGGCAGTATTAGCAATGCATCAGTGCGCTTGCAACCTTACAGGGTTTATTATGAGCAGGTGATTACATGATCCGATAGCCGAGCATCAACGCTGAAAAATGCAAAACCAAATCGAGCTACCCGTGAACATTTGGGACCCTGGGTGTCTGTCATCTTGGAGTCATCAAGTGATTTTATTAAGTTCCGGGAAGTATCTGAAAACAAATCAATTTACATCGGTATTATTTTTAAAGTTTGCTGTATCATAAGTTAATTTCTACTTACTAGCTTGAATTTTGCACTATGACCTAAGTAAAATTCCGCACTTATTGATCTGAGTTCTCTTTAATACCATATACGTTGCGTTACGTGACGTTATACCATTCACCAAAACCACGTGAATGTCAGTGATAATTGAAGAGTAGTAATTATGCTTAATTAGAATTATTTTTTGTTTAAGGGTATCAATGATATTATAACCATGCACCAAACCAAATTATTAGCAGTAATTAAGTTTTTCGTGAATTATGACACATCGATTTTTATTGCTGATAAGTGCGTATATGCGGCTCCAGGCGTTCACTAAACTGTGGGTAAAAAGAGTTTTGCGATGCCTACAATAATAGTCGTTTTTTATGGAATTATGAGCGAGTGGACCGGACTGCAGTACTGGAGGTCGTGCAGCAACAGGTAGTGAGGAGAGCGGTTTTGCACACATTCGTTCATGTGAGAAAGAGTGGTACGAATAGCCCATGGCTCAAGGGCCAGCTTTCATTGAGTGACTCGACTTCATCTCCTCTGCCTGTAGAGGGATCGTACTTCTTCGGGTACCTCCCTCTAAGCTCTTCGCTTAAGCTCGATGAGGTGGTCAGGTGCGGCGATCTCCATCATTCGACGCCAGTGAAGAGCTTGAATTATGGGAAAAATATATTCCGTGCCCTCCAATTGTCAAACTATGGGGCCCCTGAAGCTCATATGGCATTTTCGTGCATTGCGATAATTATATTTGAAAACCCCGATCTATTAAAAGTATCCGGAGCGTTGACATGCCATGAATTGCGAGAGAGGTACGTGAAAACGAAGTGGAAGCAATAATTTGTAAGTATAATCCACCAACATTAAAATTATTATATTAGTGAGGTAAATCTGTATTTCACCATTATTTTCATCCTAGTTTAAACTGTAAGATATTTTCTTTGGAAGCAGTTTAAATTTTATGAATGATTTGTGTACCAGGTTAGTTTATTATTTTTGCCGTAATCTGTCGAATAATCTTCATGCAAGGCGTGCCAGGCAAGGCCACAAAAGGGAAAAATAAGTTTAGATTAAGCAAGTGGAGTAGTTGGTATTTCACCTACCCATGTGATTTTTAATTGGAATTGGAAATTACTCGTGCTAGGAAACTCTTCAGTGTATTTCACTATCTTTACGTAGCTAGTCTTTTGTATGTGGTGGTTAAAAAATTTCAAAGTGATAAAATACACCATTTTGTGTATTTCACTAGTAGAACAACAGCCACTAAGGTAGGAGGTTGAAAGAGGGAAGGGGCCATTGAATTGACTTAGAATCATAGGTTATTCAGTGCTTGCCCGCCGTCACTGAGTATCAAGAGCAAACGTACGAACTTGACAGTTTAAAATAATTCCAGTTGATAGTCTTCGATAGTCGAACCTAATGTTATTGCCACGATGTGGCGGCGCGTGAGATTGGTGTAACGCCACGAATAGCAGCGCCAGTATTGGCGAATTAAGGATTGGTGCCATCCATTTACACGCGACAGAATTATTCTCCATTTCACCTATTTCCCTTTTTTTCCCGTGGTGAAATGGTTGCGTGAATAACGGTCCTACGTGATGTTTTCCAAAGCCCACATTTAAAATGTAGCATGAGGTGGTAATCGAGTGCGAAAATGAATGCGTAAATCCGCTATATTCGTGCTGAGATATTTGAGAAAAAAGGACAGGAAGAGAGGGAAGAATACACGTGAACCTCCTTTTTTTGGGGAGGATAGGTGCAATTCTTGGAGGTCACAGATTGTACAATGACTATTCAAAAAGGAATTATCATAATTTTTTTAATAGCATAAATTGAAAATTATAACTTGATGTGTTTCATTGATTTGACTCCAGAATTGCGTCGGCGGCAGCAGCAGTGACTGTTTCTCCTGGTCCACCTTCTTTTCAAATTGATTGTCTCCCCTCTTAAAGCATTTCAAACCATCTTCTAGCTGTGCCGTATAGGGAAGAAAAGACTCTCCACAAGCCTCCTGTATCATCAGCTGACGATTTGTTCAGGCGAAAGCAACATTTCAATGCTGCGTGTTTTTCGACGTGTGTCACCTCCATTGTTGTCGTAGGCTTACTGAACATTCTTAAACTTGCAACGGCTGCTACTGATAATACAAGAGTAAAATAAATGAAAACTGTACCTTAAGTACATTACACATTAAGCTAAAAATATAACACAACATAATATTTGTGCAATCTAAATTATGAGAATAAAAAATATTGCCACTCTTTATTGAACAACTGTCGTATGTTATTATTATATTACATTACATATAGTATGTGTATTATTATACTTTTTCATTTCTCTTTCACCCTACATGTATTTTTTATATTCCTATAATTCCCCATGGACATTGAACGTTATGAGTGAGCAGCAGGTCACCATGGCGCTCATAGGTGTTTTGCTTCGTCTCATGAAGCCCGGGAGCGTTTTAGCCAAATCTGAAAAAGTCAGGGAATTGGAATTGGTAATTTTTGCTGGCTACCCTCCATGTGCAGATATTGTTATGCTGAGCTCTTACGTAACCACATGGGAATTCTCTGTACGTTGAATTGCTTTCGTTTTACTTTCAATGGTTTATATTTAAATGTACAACTATTTATTTTTTCCCGTAGTAATTTCCCTATAAATGTTGCTTGAATTGTTGACGTTTGTATTCATCATTATCTCTGGTTTCTTGGTAGTTCAAGGATCGATCGCAAACATGTCCATGACTTGACTTTTGAATGATTATACCATGCAAGCAAGTTTGCTTTTTTCTAAATGCATCATTTTTCGAAGTTGTTCGAAAGTCGCGAGTTGCAGATTCCTTAAAGAAATACTAATCTCAGCAGTTGTCTACTATTAGTCACACTATATCTTCTCTAGGCTGCGTTACTACCCGATGATGTTGCATACTATGTAATATTTAATTGCTATGCCTGAATTGCAAATGAGTGACCTCGCCTTGTTTTCAATTGATTTCTGAAAACTTTTGCTTCCTGAGTTTTGCAAAATGACGCATTATTCAGTATGGAGTTGAACTGTAGAAGCTATGTTTTAATGAAGTTAAATAATGTATATTGTATTTTAACTGAGCTAAGAGAAAATTGAAAGGCCGATGCAATTAATTTCAGTTTAGTTCCTTCAAAATTAACTTCAGAATTCATTCTCAAATTTATTAAAATAATATTGAATCACTACAGAAGCTGTAAAACATATATACTTCTGTAAATAAAGTAAGCGTTCAACTTATGAATATTTGGTAAGAATTGAAATAACTCCTTAAAAATATTTTGGTTTCAGTTCAAAAGTTTCATCCAACAACTTACCAGCTCCTTAGTGCGAAAACATAGACACTAACACTAGATATTAACTACATGCATGAAAGACATGGTTGCGGTTACCAACGTAAATTATTGTTTTTAGTATTCGATTTAAATCCAAAATAAAATTTTAACTTGCAAAGTTTTACATTGTTTTTATATCATAAGTGCGGTACTTTAAATATTTGAGAAATAAATTAACGATAGGGTGCTCGTGTGATTGAAGTAATTTACCATTGTTTACACTGTGCAGTAAAATCCTTTACATTAAATCATAGATGCACAACTGTTATTCATACTTTTTCATGAGGCGACGAGAGCGATCCTTTTTAAGTTAACTGGGTCGCCGCTGTTATTTCTAATTAAAAAAAAGTTTTAATCGTTTTTTAGTTTCACAGGTTTTTTATACTTCTTACTATACTTGATTATTATTAAACTTAACATATATACTATATAATGTATACACTACTAAAGTTAAGGATGATTTTTGTTTATCATATGAAGCCTTTGGGTTAATCCCTTGATAGCTAATCCAGAGTTATACCTGAGAAAAGAATATTTTTGTTTCTATTTTCTGGAATTTCTTGAACTGTGAAAAAGGTGGCAAAATGGCTTCAACCTTTCGAGTACTGCGCGTCAAATTACAAAATATTTTTACGGAACTGGAGCTAAAATACAGTGAAGGTTCTCTGAATGTTGTGACAAAGAGTAAGTATGTATTTACTCTGTGGTACAAATCATACACTTTCGCTGCGAGCTATTTTTTCTCTACCCGGAAAATAAATGTAACGCAACATTTATGGGGTCAGTTTTTTGCGTATGGCTCCGTATTTGGCGTGGTTTACTTGTTTTATTTATACCTCTGAGGTTGGTCAGTATGACGTAAAGTTTGGGAACCCAGAGGCAGCGATCCTTGCCACATTGTGGGCATTTATTTGGTAAATTATCGGGCTTAAGGGGCTGCTGGCTATTCATCCCAAGAATTTACTGTAAGCATAAACGCAAAATGGGTGTAAAAGTCATTATTGCCAGTCCTCTCAGGTAAGAAAACGTGATAAGTTCGTTGATAAAAATGCAACTCTGCTGCTATGGCCATGTCGGTCCATTGCGTAACAATATACTTTTCGTAGCTCTTGTATTTTTCATATTTTATCAGATGGGAGCCACTCTCTTTCTTAATGGGCCCTTTTTGATACCAATTGGTGTTCACAGATTTAGGTCACCAACAAATGACGCGTAAACTCTTCCGTGAGTAGGGAATTGGAGGATGTCTTGTGAATCAGCGCCGTATATTATTTGATCTCGAATAATCAGTGCTTTTTCCATTTAGAACCCGTACCACCTGCTATTCTCGTTCTCAGGAAAATCACTTAAGTTAAGTAAGAGTTAAGCCACTGTACTAAACGAATTACATTTTTTAAACTGTTTGCTATTTTTTATTTCTTTAAAAGAATAATCAGTTTTTATTCGTCATCATTTATTGAGGTAGAAGATCATTGTAAATGCTATCGAACAAAATGATTCTGGTGTGTTTTTGCGGTAGGACACATTTTGCACAGGACACATTAAATCTCCTTAATTGCCGTTGTTAAATTTCCTTCAGTGTGATTTTCTCCCTCAACTACTTATCGCCAAAAATAATTTGGGTTTGCTTAATAGCATATCTCATTTGAACATATATTCAGGGGATGTTAGAATAAAATGGTTATGAGAAAGAAACATTTAACGTAAGGCCGTCGTTTCAACGACTGATAGAAATAAATGGTTTTACTTCAGAGCTGTGTATGGACGGATATTAGTCTTCAGGTCATCAGACGACGAAGAGGGCTCTGTATTTTCTCGGAAAGGTGTTGACAGAAATTGGTTTATTTTCCGATTTTCCTGGAAAAATTGACTTGGGTCTCATTCATTCTCCAACATTGAACCTAGGGAGGCAAGCGTTATTTGTTCTTCATCTATTGGACCGCCATGTGCGATCATTGTTGTGGGCGGCGCTGAATATTTGACACTGTGGCTCCTAGATGAGTTGTCCTAAATGCAACTCGAATTAAAGGATTTTATGTCGATAAGCGCAATAAATCAGTAAAAGTGATACCGTGACATAATTCATTCCGATGCCATTGATGCCATATTGCGTGTGGAAAAGGAGGATTGGGATAATTTGTTTTGAAATGTGTTTTTGAAACCAGTTCACGTGATTCCTTTCAGAAAAGCATTGGATTAAACTCTCAATTAAGGCTCACAATTACGTAAAACGATGAATACACTTAGATATGCGTGCAGAAAAGTGATCTATTATAGGTACGTAGGAACAGGATAGGAATTTTGGTTTCTAATCAACCATTCCTCGCTCCTCCAACCTCGCTTCGTAGGCCCTGCCTGGAACCACGCTGCCTCATGCTGTGCCTGTAAATCTAACCGCGTTTTTGAGGTCTTGGTGTGATTTATTCAACTCCAACCTTGAAACTCAAAACTACCGCCAATGCGTAGTCATCAACCCGGGAAATGAGGCATTTCGTGCATTCAGGATCGCAAATAAGTTTCTTCCTTACAGTGGCTCCTCTCGAGGTGATGGTAGAAAACGAGTGAAGGTGGAGGGAGACTAGTGATATTGATAAAGTTCACAAAGTGGCCATATAACCTAGAAAAATCCTTTTCGGGCTTCAGTACTGTTGAAAGCGGGGTTTGAATCATTACGGACAAATATATTTCCAGGCCAAAGTAGTACCATATTTGAGTTCCGAGGGGAGGGGGAATAATCGGTAGAGTTGGTCGGAGAATCGGAGAAAGATGGTCAAGCGTAGAAAATTCATGTTCGAAATTTGAATTTGAATCCCTTCCGAGCTGTAACTTGAAAACATAGAATTGGAAATGCCTGATATAATATTTTGGGAATAATGGAAACGAAGTACACTGAAGGCGGGCGACCTTTTGAGCGGCAGCTACAGAACCATACACGCTTTGTCTGCAAACGGAAATGCAGAAGAGAAGATAATGTCCCGGAAGAGAGTGCCAGTGTGCGAGCTTTCAGAGATCAACGAAAGGATCGGAAAGGTTCAAGATAGCATGGGAGTTCTCGGTAAGCGTATTGTTATAAGTGCCTGTGCCCACAACTAACCGCGATGATGAGGAAGTAAAAGACATTTATGAAGAAGTTGCGGAAGTAATAAAAGTATAAATGCTAAAGAAAACTTATAAAATAGTAGAAGATGAGGTATTGCAATCGGCGATAAGGTCATGAAGCCCGAACGCTTAAAAAACATTCCGCTTTGAATGCGGAAAAAGAGGGAAAAGGACAATGGAATTTTGTGCGCAATATGCATACGTAATCAGTGACAGAAACGCATTTCTAAAAGCCAACTCTGAAAGATTAAAGCGTGAAAATGCCTTGAAGCTTTCGACTTGGGTGTATCATAGAGCTGTATTCTAGTGAAGCAGAAATACAGCACGAAGTCAAAGACTTCAAAATGTATCAGGAGCAGATATTAACTAATGATTATTACTAATAACAGTCGGTAGAATGTGGTAAATTAAGTACCACCCAATATTGCTGTTTTACTCTACTGTCCCGATAAAACCAGATTTTATGCCCGAACAGTACGTTTAAACACGTTAATCAGGGCATAACTTTATTCTGGCTGCATTACTTGCACCTACATTTTCTTATGTATATCTGTAGAAAAAAATATACTTTTGATTGGCAGAGCCTAGGTTGCGTTCCAGGGTTCCACTACTGGAAAAGCATTCTTCTAGCCGAAAGAGCATAATCATCCATTGACAGAATTATACCAGAACAGAATAAATCTTCCCCTTCAGATTAATAAAATAATCTGTTTTTCCAATTGCCTTGCGAGCTGAAGATCGAGTCACTGTATTATTATCTGCTGATTTATCTCTTACAACGATTGATATAAAGGGACTATCGTCTGATAGTACTCTGCATCCGTGAACGAGGAAGTATTTTAGATTCACCCGTTTTCTCGACACATAGGGCGTAGGCACTCGGTGAGAATTTAATTTTGGGTGAGGCCGAAGGACGATGGGATGAGCTCCCGCTCCCGGCCACACTCCGTCTCGGAGATCTAACTCTTGCTGCTCTTCCGAATGGGAGCAGCATTTAGCATTCTACTCGTCTTACGAGTCTTAAGCACAAATGGAATGCGGACTACATTTTCCCATCGCAGTGCAATTGTAAGTTACCCGAAAGTTGCTGCACGGTCCCTTTGTCTCGTGCTCCTTATTATTTCCCGATCTCCGAATAATTTATTCACGAGCGTCCGTAGAAGAGAGCAGGATAATCATCTCAACATCCACATGATTGAACGGAAGCAGCTGGGTGGGAATGTTCGTCACATACGAGCTCACGTGAGCCTAGAGTGTGTTAGGGCATTCGAAGAAATTTGAGGGAATTTTAATGCTGTCGTCAAAAATAATTATGCCTTTCTTTTCATAATGGGCGAGTAATATTTCAAGGGCTAGGCTGTTTCGTGCTCAATTCAGTAAATGAAGTCCACTATCGCATCCCATTGAGTGGGTGTCTTGAGCAGGTTCCTAACGAAATACCTGACGGCCATTCGGCGAGTGTCACTCACCTGACTGACTCCGTTTGGGAAAATCTGCTGCTAAGGCACTATCAGAAAAAGAAATACTTAGTATATCCTTGCATTTTCATCCAGGGACGAAGGAAATTACATACACGAAAATAATTTGCAGTTAATGGAGTAGATGACCGAGGTTTGGGGCCACTTTACATCACAATTAGGTACTACAAAATCTAGGATGAGAGCCCCTGGAGGTATCAATCTTGATATCCTTGGATTGGACTTTCAAGTCTAAAACTACGTCTTTAGGTCAGACTATATGGAAAAAAATTGAAAGATAAGACTGCCGAAGAGATTAAGTCAAGGATCCGTTTTTCCCTCTTGCATTAATCTCGACTGCAACTAAAGACAAGGGTATTACGAGCACAGTAATACATATTTCTGCTTTGCAATCTTATTTTTGTATTTTCATAGACGGTACCCTGAAACATCCTCTGACACTTACTGAGAGATAGAGAGGGTTTCAGGAGGCCAAAGATGGGCTCAGCACTTGTCTAAATTTCACATTGTGTAGTTCAAAAAGTTTTCTGTCACGTTTACATTCGTTTTAGGGGACTTGTAAGGTCTTGATTATTTTTAAATTGGAGGATTTGAGAAACGGGTCGCTGCTCTGTTGTTCAGCGGAAAATATGACGGTAACCGCCACCCTGTTCAGTTCTCACCCTCCCATCTTCACCCAGCCATCGCATCTTCCTTCTTTGCTCAAACATTCCCGTGCAATCGACGCTGATAATATACACTATACATCTTCTCGGAACGCATAAGCGTCATGATCCATTAGGAAATTTAATCCTAAGTACTCATTCCCTCAATCATTCCTATCTAGTGTTATGAAACAGGTCAAATATTGGATTTATCACCCTATGAATATATTACACTCGAGTTGCCTAGGAATGATGCCATGACCGTGGTAGCAATGTCGTAAGTCTTTATATAATGGCGAGTAGAAATCTGAATGGAATATTTACTAGAATTTTGCTTATAAATGTACTTTTTAATGTCGACTGAGTATATTGTAATGGTGAAAATGGTTTAAAAGTTCGATTTGTAGAGGATTGTTTTCCCTAAAAGTAAATGTGAAGAGCCACGGAAAAACGAGTGAGAGTCGTTTGGAAATAAAGGGATCGAACTGATAATTTTTACAACAATAATAATAATTCTCTATTTGGAGTGGTTTGGCCATGCTTTATAAAGATCAATTCGGTTCAATGTGTGTAGTATGCTATCAAACGCCGACTAGTCTGGCGGATTCAAGAGATAAGATTCATGATCAAATTTAATGATCTTAGCTTTGGACCTAAATACTCTTCAAGTTTGGTCGTGAGAGCAATACTTTACGATGGTCATTCTGGTGTATTTTAATTTTTTAGGATTCTTTTTCATGCAAATGGAAGCTGAAGCCGTTGCGTCTATTTATTCTACCCTGTCCTGATCGGACATAATAACTGGCGAACTTTAATGTACAGATACATATAATTACATTAAAACCGAGAAATTCGTCATTAGAGTAGGGAACGCTATGGAAAATTGCGTTCAAAATTTAGGTCAGACTTGCGTAGCCACTATTTCCAAGTAATCACAGTACCTGCCCCTCAAAAGGAGGCAGCGATACACCCTTAATGGGTGTATTGTTCAACCCGTTCTTCGAAGTGGGCCATTCCCCATGAAAACACTTGCGACCTGCTCACCTTCACCAGATTTATTTATTATTTTTTTACAGGTACCTTTTGATTTAAAATTAGCGCATCCATTGAGATTAGTCTATTCTAGATGTAGATAGTCTTCTGTATAAGATATTCCTATTCATTATGGGCAGAGGTGTAGTAAATATACAGCGTATAGTGTAATATATAGTATATTTACTATTATATGAGCTGACGGAGTTCCCTTTCAATAGAATATGTTTGCCGAATTACGGCTGCTGTGTCGCCGTGGAACTACTCCAATTTGTTCAACTAGAAAATTTGACCACATTGCAGATTGTACTTTTGGAAAGTAGTGACGGAAAATAAAACCCATGGTACGGGAAATTCAACTGCTAATTTCAAACCGAAATGCCCGGAGTCGAAAATGTAACTTCCAATGAACAAATGAAAATGTCACGTATGGTCGCAAATCCTCAGGTGTAAGGGGGTGCAGGGACGTGTGTGTCGTTTGGGTGCAATTGAGTGCTAAATTTCAGCAATCTCCTTTCAGGGATAAAACGGCCTTGGTCCCGTAACTGAACTTGACGATTCTTTTCCTAAACATGTTTAATATTTTTTTGTATATGAGCAGCACGTACTACAAGGATGCTGGGTTTCTGACTACCCAAATTAAGAAAAAATAATTTGAAGCATTTATATAATAATTTATATCACATTGTTCAATTTACTACTTCTGTCCACCATTCATGAGCGCACCCCGCCAGCTCTTAATTTTGGACTTCAACCACAGCACCTCAGGAGCTCATTTGGACTAATTATTACTTCTCATCCGCTTATATATATGTATATGTATGTATATATATAATATAATATATATATATATATATATATATAATATATATAATATAGTATAATATGTATATATATATATATATATATATATATATATATATATATAT